>PVLC010005329.1:62140-77506 GCA_004027655.1 Graphiurus murinus | reverse complement strand
TCCTCCTCCTCCTCCTCCTCCTCCTCCTCCTCCTTCCCCTTTTTCTTCTCCTTCTTCTTGGTACTGGGGATTGAACCCAGAGCAATCCTAACTCAGAGCTACACCCCTGGCCTTATTTTATTTTTTATTCTGAAACAGGGTCTCGTGAAGTTGTGGAGGGTCTCACTAAAGTTCCTGAGGCCGTCCTCCAGCCTGGAATCCTCCTGTCTCAGTCTCCCAAGTACTAAGATCACAGGTGTGCGCCACCATGCCTCAGCTAACCTGTTACTTCTTGATTTTCTAGTTTTTGATATCATCAGTGAACTTTCCACCAATAAGAAAATTTAGTTTTCTTTAATTTCCTTTCCCCACCATGATATATGTCCTTTGTCTCTCTGCATCCTTTCTGTAATTACATAATGGTTTTTAAGAGGATAATTTACTATTTAAGTTGCTATAAATATATAATTGCATTGAAAGCTAAGCTATGTAGCATCTTAAGGTGACATTTTCTTTTCCTGCCCCATCTTTAATTTCCCCTGGAGTCAAGATTTGTTTTGTTCTACTGTTTGTTGAGTTCTCAGTAGATCTACCAGTAATTCAACCTCTCACACTCTCATCTGATTGTCTAAGAGTTTTTTCAAAATGCTCAGGCTCTCCAGGGACTCTTATTTTCATTTTGAAAGAAATCTCTCCTAGAGCCTTCTCCAGTTTGGGCTCCTTGTCTCTATGCTTGGTGCACAGGACTTTTAAAGCTTAGACCCACCTTCACATTGTACAACCCTGCAAAATCTCTTCATTTATATCCTGACTTCCAGCTTAAGTTTTATGTCTTCTGAAACAATTTGCTTATTGATCTGTGGGAGAATGTACTCTAGTAGTTTTCTGAAAATAAAAAGGTGCAATAGAATTGTGTGTGTGTCCATATCTATATATAGGCCTATATTTAGATATATATCCATGTATGTGTATATATGTATGCATATACATAATCCACATATTTAGATATATAACCTATTCATATATATAGTCCTATATTTAGATATATATCCATGTATGTGTATATATATATGCATATATATAATCCACATATTAATTGAATGGGTATATACATATGTGTAAATGTGTGTGTTTGTATATATACTTTTCAAGTTTCAAAATGTTTTTGTTCCCACCCTTATGCTATGGATTGTTTAGTTAGGTATAGAATTAAAGATGTTAAATCAAATTTTATTGCGCATTTTAAGATACTATTCCAGTGTTTTGTGTCTTAGGTGTTGCCCTCTGGGAGTGCACAGCCACATGATCCCTGGTCTTTTTCATTGCTGTTTCTTTCTTGAGAGTGTCATGAGAAGCATACCATCAGTGCCTTGCCCTCCTCCAAATAGAAGAGGCTGCTCCCGCTTGAAAGACTGTTGATATTGATATCCTTGACCCCCAGACTGACTTGCAATTATCTTTCTGTACTGTTCTTCATTTTTGTCTTTTTGTGCTACTTTCTGCTAGATTTTTCCTAGTCTTTCCATGGATTTATTTTTTCCTGCTTCCTGAATTTCTAAGTTTTCAAGTTTAAAACTTTTAAATTTAAAAGTCTTAAATGTCTTAATTTTTAAAAAATTTGGTTTCCCCATATTTCCTTTTTGTTTCAATAGCATTCAATTCTTGTTTCATGAGTGAAATTGCTCCCGTATCTCTCTATTACTAATAATGATTATTTTAAGTTTTCTTCTCTCTGTGAAGCCTCTGTCTTCACAGAATTCCTTTGGGTTTGATTTGGTTACTGTCTTTGATGATTAAGTTCCTTTATTCTCTCACATGTAGATGTCAGTTTGTACTTCAGAATAATACTAAGCTGGGAGTGGTGACACAGGTCTACCAGGGAGGCTGAGGGAGGAGGATCACATGGGTAAGGCCGGTCTGGGCAACTTAGGGAGACTTTGTCTGAAAAATAAAAATAAGAAGGGCTAGGAATGTAGCTCAGTGTTAGGGCACCAATACCAGGAATAAATAAATAAATAAATAAATATGACTCGAGAAATTTCCCACCAGCTCTTGAGCTCTTGGCACATGGGCTGGGCTTATTAACTGTGGACTCTGCTGAAGGAGGATATGGTAGGACTGTTTGTTAGAAAAACTATTGTGTTCAGCCGGGCGTGGTGGCGCACGCTTGTAATCCCAGCATTCGGGAGGCTGAGACCGGAGGATCCGGGTTCGCGGCCAGCCTCAGCTACCTAGTGAGGCACTCCGCAACTTAGTGAGACCCGGTTTCAAAACAAAGAATAAAAAATAGGGCTGGGGGAGTAGCTCGGAGGTAGAATGCCCCTGAGTTCAATCCCCAGTACCGCAAAAAAAAAATTAAAAAAAAAAAAAAAGAAAAACTATTGTGTTCAAATCTTTGGGTTCTTCCTATTGTTTGTTCAAATTTCCCAGACAAAGACCTTCTAGTGCTCTGCTTAAGGAGGGTACGGCTCTCACTGCTGGTGGTCTGGGAGCTAAGCAAGGAGGAGGGCAGAGTGTAGGCAATCAGTAGGTGACCATTCACCTGGTGTCTACTTTCTGCGTACAACCTCTATTTCTAGTCTCTTCGGAGAATACAGGTTCACCTTTCTTCTGGGTTGGGACAACGACAGTGCCCTGTCTAGACTGAGTGTGAAGGGAATATGAGACCATGCAGAGTTTACAAATAGGTTTTCAAAGATTCATCTTTGCTTCCATTTGAGAAAGACCAGGTTCCATCATTTTTTGATGCTGCAGTAGCTTGGTTACTTGGTGGCTGTCCCCATTGCTAACTTAAGACTCGATTTTCTGGAATTTAACTCATTTACTATTTGTCCATGTGCCTTCCAGCATCCAAGTTGTTTCTATTTTGATATTGAATACTCTTGGATTTGTGTTATTTTATTGTTGTGTATCAGCTACTGCTATTTTGCCAGAGTTTGGGATAGAAGGAAAAGAAATTAAATACACATAATCTGCTATCTGTACTTCTTTTGTTCCTATTTCCCTTCTCTTTTCTTTTTATGTTATTCATTCTTTTAAGGTTGTTTTGTAGAGATATGAGTGGTATTTTATTCTGCTTGTAGAAAAGTTTGGGAAACTCTCAGTAGGGAATGACAAAATTTCTTAATGTCCCTATGCCTGGAGTTCTGGATTAGTTGTTCTCACTTAGAGATTAGGCAGGAAGTATTGCTAAGATAAGCCTAGAAGGGACTGGTGGTCAGCATGCAGGAGAAGCCTGAAACAGGTGAGCAACAGCACACAGATGAGGTGTGTTGAGCATATAACCTCTCTGAGCAGTTGTTGTTCTTGAAGAATGTGGGCTGGTCTGAGGACAGATGAGTACCTGTTGAATTCTAGAGCTCCACATTCTATAGGAGTGTCTATAGGAGGTCAAAGGAGAAAAACAAACTTGAAAATAAAGGAAAATGGAATACTTTCTTTACCAGAAAGCTAGATCTGGAGGGGACCTGTGGGGGCTCTATTAGTCAGGGCACACAACCACCAGCTGCTATAACAAACAGGTCACAGTATTTCTGGATCTTACTACAAAAAGGATTTATTTTCCACTCTCATTACACATCCAACATGAGTTGGCAGGAACTTCTTCCCCATGCAGATACTCCAGAACCCAGGCTGAAGGAGGCTCCACCATCTCGTGGCTGCACCATCTAGAACACGTGGCCCCCAAAGTCAAGGGCTCTGTGGGTCAAAGAGAGAATGAAGGTTCAGCAGGCTTTTCTTATGGGCAGGTTTGGAAGTGACATTCATTGCTTCCTGGCCCCTACCTAATTTGAAAGCAGGCTGAGAAGGGAAGTGAACAGGGTGTTTGCAGATCCCCAAAGGTCTCTGCCTTGGAAGCATGACCTTCACCTTTGCCACTCTCCAAGCAAGACATGAAAGTCCAGAAAGGTGAGTTAGGGCCAGAAAGTCTGGCCTCAGGATCTGATTTTCAGGCGTGTTTTCTACCATACCCAAGGGTGTTTGTTTGCACTCCATGAATAGCACCAATACTTTCTCCACTGTGGGTTTGAAGGACATCAGAATCCATGCCACCTGTTTGCCTGCAACCCACAGTCATTCTGAGGTGTCCGAAGTAGTGGCGGGGCCTCAGATTTCTGCTATCAGGAAAGCAGGGCAAACCCTTCTGTGCCCCACGGTCTGGGTTCATTCCATGAAACTGAGGCAGCATCTTTTTGGAGCTCTGATTCACCTTGTGGTGTGACCTTGCTGGTGATGACAAAGGGGCTTTGACACATGTGACAAACTTAGTGTGCCCAGTGTCCATGAACCATGGCCTTCCAGGAAAGCCAGGGAACATCTCCACTTCCCCCTTGCCTTGTTTTTTCTTCTGATTCTCTTTCACCTTGATCCTCAAGGGGCAGCAGAGGGAGGCCAGGATGGCAGAAGGGCTTCAAGACTCTGTGCCCTCTCTGGGGGTCTCATAGTCAGGAGTATGCCAGTGTGGAGGATCTTGCTTGTGTGTGTGTGTGTGTGTGTGTGTGTGTGTGTGTGTGTGTACACGTTTCTCCTTCCCTTTCTTTTGGTTGCTTGTCACCCATGTTGCTGAGCTGGTGGAGGAAACTAATTCATAATCCGCAGCCACTTTCCTTGGCTCCTTGCTTCCAGGGCCATTAAATGGTGACTGTCCAAGTCCTCATTTTTCTCATCCTTCCATTTCCATATTAATTCTCAATCAATCATGGAGGGCCAGCTGTCAACAGGCAGCATCACTGGTGGGGCCTGAAGATGTATATCCCTGGCTTTCAGACTCCTTGCATCTCATTATGGCAGGCAAGCCCCTGAGCAGGGTCTTAATGCTCCAGGGTGCAGCCCCCCCCCCACAGCCCTCCTAATGGCACGTCTCTAGCAGGTGCAGTGAAGACGCAGGTCTTTAAAGGGGAAGGATGTGGAAACCTGGCTTCAGGGACAGTGTCTTAGGATTTGGGGATTGGAATATGCACCCAGCAAGGGGCCTATTTAAGGGTCATTGGTTCAAGATGCGACTTTTGGTTTCTAAAGTTAGGTAGACCTACTAATGGGGAAAGCAGTGATTGTTGAGTTCTTTCTCATTAAGCCGCTTTTATATTGGTGTGACACTAATCTTGGCTTTGCAATCAGGGAAATGGAAATCGAAACTGCACTGGGATTCCATCTAACTCCAGTTAAAATAGCAGTCATCAAGAATGCAAACAATAATGAATGCTGGCTAGAATGTAAGGAAATCAGAACCCTAATATACTGTTGCTGGGGCTGCAAACTAGTGCAGGTGTTATAGAGATCAGTGTGTAGGTTCCTCAGAAGACTGGGAACAGAACCACCATATGCCCCAGCTATACCACTCCTGGATATCTTTTCAAAGGAACTGAAGTCAGAATATTATAACAATACATGCAAGCCATGTTTATAGAAGCACAACTCACAATCACTAAATTATGGAAGTAGGCCAAGTGTCCATCAGTAGATGACTGGATAACAAAACTGTGCTGTATACATACAATGGAATTTTACTCAGCCATCAACATAAGAACAAAACTATATCACTTGCAGGAAAATGGGTGGAGCTAGAGAATATGATGCTGTTGGTCTCAGAAAGCGAGTAATTGTATGTTTTCTCTTGTACATGGAAGCTAGAGAGAAGTTGGGAAACAAAAGAGACCTCCGATAAAGGAGGAGAGACTCCAGTGGAGCAGGGGAGGCGGTGAGGGGAAGCAATAGGGGGATAGAGACGCAGTGACGTAACAGTTTAGATAATGCCATGTACGTATATGGAATAATCAATGCCAATCTGAGTGACGTGAAAGGGGAAGGGGAGGGAGCGGTGGGATCAGGAGGGTCACACACCAAGTGCTGTGGCCTGTGTGTCCCTAGCACTCCGAACCTCATTATGATGCATGGTTACAGTACACCAGTGAAAATATTGTATAATTACAATGCACCAATAAAAGTATTGTATAATTACAATATACCAATAAAATATTGATAATTACAAAACACCAATAAAAGTATAAAATGGAAAGTTCCCCTTTTGCCAAGAATGATGAAAACGATGACAGTGACAAGGGACAGACAGCCTGAAGCTAGTTCCCTCCTGTTCTTTCTTTTTTTTTTTTTTTGCCTTTCTTAATCTTTTTTTTTTCTTTTTCTGCCTAGTGCCTTCCTTTTTCTCCCATGTCACCCAACCTTTATCTATATGTATATACACACTATCACAAAACTTTCTAGAAGCCCTCATCAGTCTTCCTTACTGTGGTGAGGTATATCATTCCTAAGGGCGGAAGGTGAAGGTGTGTAATTAGCGCATTTCACCAGACCAGAGAGAATGCTCGGCCAGGTGCCAGGGAGAGAGGCTGGTATTTATGAATGAGTGGCGGCGATTTGACAGGATGATGAATAAATACTCGGGCTCAGAGGACTGTGGGTGAGGCACATTCTCTTTGTGGTCTGATAAGTGATAGCACCCACTGCTTCATTTCTGCATATGTTAATTTTTTGTCTTGATTTTTCAATCACAAGGTCCTTCGTTAAAGAAACATGCCATATAAACCTATCTCATAATGTTTGCTTTCAAATAATTCCCAGCATGGAAGATGGGATTAACCAAGGAGCTGGTCCTCCTGTTTCTGCTTACACGATTGGATCTTTCCCAGCCTCAGGAGCAATGAACAGAGGGTGCTACCACCAGTACCGTTAGTAGCAATCACTGCTTGCAACTCCCTGTCACAATGGCCTCGCTTGGGCTGCTGTGCTCCTACTACCCCTCTACTTCCATAGGTGGAGGCCACAGGGAAGGAAGCCCCATTCGATGTATACTCAGCTGGTCTCCCTGTGCACAGCTCATGGAAGAGCAGGAACTAGGTCAGGTGGAGCCCCATCCCAGCTTCCCAACTCCCTCTGTATTTGGACCTCATAAAGCTTTGCCCTCCTTTACTTTATTTCTTATCTAAAATGGAGAAAATGGAGATAGCCAGGCATAGTGCACACACCTATAACCCCAGTACTTGGAGGATTGCAGGTTCGAGACCAGCCTCAGCAACTGAGTGAGGTCCCTCAGCAATTTCACAAGACCCCGTGTCAAAATAAAACATAGGGCTAAGGGTGTGACTTGGAGGTAGAATGCCTTTGGGTTCAACCTCCAGTACCAAAATGAATGAATGAGAGGAAAGCACATCAGACCCTTGCCAATTATCAGTCTTCCAAGACGTAGCTCCTTAAGACCTCAGAAGAAGTGGATTTGAGCATGGGGCCCTGTCACTGCCTAGCTGTGGGAACTCTGGAAAATCACTTAGTCTCCTGAGTGTCAGTTGTCTCCTGTGTATCAGGGAGTTAGTAATAGTCCCCAACTCATAAGATGGTTGTGACGGGTACCTGGTGTAATGGAGCTAAAGGACCTAGGAGCTTGTCTGGCATATATCTAACTCCAAGAAGGTTATGATGATTATTGCTTTGATGGACATGACTGTCCAATCAATCAATCAAGAAAGAATGAGCAGAAGCCTAAAGAGTGTTGACTTGAGAGCCACAAAACTTCTGTGCGTGGAATAGGAAGTAGGTATCTTTGGATAGCATATTCCTAAACTGGAAACAGGGAAACCTCAGTCCCATTTTATAGGATTTTTAGAAATAAAGAAGATAATGCATGTGAAATGCCTTAAATGTAGTTCAGAGTGCCAAGGGTGTAGTTCAGTGGTAGGGCACTTGCCTAGCATGTATGAGGCCCTGGGTTCGATTCCTAATACTTCAAACATCAATCTTTAGTTGGTTATATGTGTAGATACTTGTTAAGGTGGCCTTTAACACTGTTCCCATTAATGCTGAAAGCAGAATGGATGGACTATTTGGATGGTGTGTGTGTGTGTGTGTGTGTGTGTGTGTGTGTGTGTGTGTAGTTTTGTTTTGATACTGGAATTTAACCCAGGGGTGTTCTACCTACAAGCTATACCTCCATTGCTATTTTGTTTTTTTACTTGGAAATGGTCTTACTAGGTTGCTGAGGGCCTTACTAAATTGCCTAAGTTCTCCTTGAACCTGTGATCCTCCTGTCTCAGCTTCCCAAGTACTGAGATTATAGGCCTGCACCACCATACCTGGATACTTTCATAGTTTTGAAAAAAAAAACTTTTTTGAGGCAGTATTTTATGCTTTCTTGTGTTGGGCTGGTTTTATCAATTTTGTTGAGGTATAATTTATGTAGAATAAACTGCATCCATTTAAATATATATATATATATATGTTTCAGTGAGTTTGGACAGATGTCCATACACATAAAATGAGCACTATAGTCAAGAAATAGAGCATCCCTATCACCCCCCAAAGATTCTGGGTGTCCAGACAGCCCAACCTTAGAAACTTGCCGGTCTGTATTCTGTCACTATTGATCTCTTTGCATTTTCCAGAATGTTCTAGAAATGAAATCAGTTGGTACATATACCGTGTCTGACTTCTTTCACACAGCACAATAACTTTTCCCCTCCCCTATGCCATTGCACCTATCAGTGGCTCATTATCATTGCTGAGTATTAGTCCATTGTGCAGAAAAATCACATTTCAGGTAGTTACCTGTTGATAGACATATGTTGGGCTGCTTCCAGTTTTTAGTTGCTGTAAACATGTTGATGTGAGTCAATGTTGAGCCCAAGTTTTGGGGACGCGTCTCTCCTATTCTCTTGGGTTAGTGTCCTGGAGTGAGACAGAAGAGTGAACGGTGGGGGCTACATTTACCTTCCCCAGAGGCAGTGGAACATTTCCCCAAAGCATTTGTGACATTCTACTTTCTGAGCATCAGTGTGTAGGAGTCCAATTTCTATACTTCCTCACTGGTTGGTATTGTTGGTCTTTTTCACTTTCTGTTTGGGTGAACAGTGTGATCTCTTTGTGGCTGTGTTTTATTTTGTAAAATAAATGACCAAGGATACCTAATGATGTTTATCATAAAAAATGTGTTCATTGGTCATCTCCTTTTTACCTGGCTGCTTTTAGGAAGAAGGTGATAGCTTCACTGATGTGTAATTCACATACTACACACTATGTAGTAGTTTCTAATATATTCACAGTGTTGTGCAGTCATCACTACAACCAAACCATCTCTTCTTGTTTTTAGATAGACTTTTATAGGTGCGTTGTAGTCTCACATCATAATGTAGTTCAGAGATACAGGGACATACGTGCACGCAGCCCTTGGTGAGCTTCCCCAGCTCCCTACTCCACCTCCTTCCCCATGCATGGTATTGAGATTGGTGTTGGTAATTCCCCATAAATACATAAGGTCAGAGTAAGTATTTCCTTCATTGGTCCCTCCTCACCCTCTCCTCGACCCCCTCCATCGCTCCACTGAGGTTTCTCCTCCATTATCTAAAGTCCCTCCTGTATCCCAATTACTCCCTAGCTTCCACATATGAGAGAAAACATAAAATACATGACCCTTCCCTTTCTGTGGATGGCTAATCTTCACTTAACATAATGTTCTCCAGGTCCATCCATTTTCCTGCAAATGACATAATTTTGTTCTTTATTGCTGAGTAGAATTCCACTGTGTGTCTATCCCATAATTTTATCATCCATTCATCTGTTGATGGACCCCTGGGTTGGTTCCATACTTTGGCTCTTGTGAACTGTGCTGCTATGAACATGGGCATGCATGGATCACCATAAGACTTTGGAGCCATGTCTTCTTTCACAAGTGTCTTGCCTTTGTAGAACGCTACCCTCCCCTGCGCCCCCCACTTCATTTTCTCCTGGCACCATTTCTATTTCCGTGCTCCCCACAGTCTTGGTTTGGACCACTTTCCCCTCTTGCTAACGCTCTTTCTTTCCTTTGGGGATCATACCCATTCTCAAGATATCAACCATCAAATCCCCACGGATCAGATTTTTGTATCATAGGTCCAGTTCTGTGTACCCGCATCTGGTCTTTTAGTCCCTGCAGGCACCTTTTGTATGGCGTATTCAACAAGTCAGAAAGCCAGTTTGTGACCTTCGTGACCTTGAACCTAATCTCCCCTCCCCCCACAGGCAGGCCTCATCGCTGCCCAAGTCCTCCCTGCTCACCTGCCACCTGGGGGTGCTGCATCTCTGTACCTTCCCATTTCCAATCCTAGGTAGGCACTCCATACATAGTCAGCTAATGAATAAATGAACTTGCATTTATTCATTAGCCGAATGTGATTGCATGAAAATATGCTTCACTTTTATCTTCTTTGGTAATTAATTGCACGACTGTCTTATTAAAGGTCAAGAAAAATAATTCATCCCGCAATTCGTGAGGCTACTATACAGTCGCCCTGGCAATTTCTGATTGTAATTTTGGAAATACTCCTAACCTGTGGCCTTTCTTCTTATCTCTAGTTAAAGCTTTTCTGGAAGGAATTCAATTTCCGCTTTCCTTAATGTTCCTTAAATGTTGTACATATCTTACAAGTGGATTCCCCATAAAACAATATGGATTATATTCTCATTCTCTTTAACAGTGTGCAAGCTAGCCGCAAAGAACAAGGAAGAGAGTCTCTTAAAAATCAAGGCAAAGTTTTAAAGGAACATAAAACCTCCTCTTTAAAATATATACCTCTCTGCTTTGCTCCCCTAACTCACAAAGCTCAAATCTAGTTTAATTCAGACTTGGAAATCGTTCTTTTATTGTTCCTGTCCGTAATGGGAGCAGAGCTGAGGCCCGCCCCGCCTAGAGGCCACAGGATGATACCCTCCTTCTGCAGGCGTAGCTGGTTTCTTCCTGACAGGCACAGTCCTGAGGAAGAGCTCCTGTGCTATCACTGTGATACAGCGGATCCCAGGAAGAGGAGCTGGGCTCCGAAATTAGTTAATTCACGGCATGTGACCTAGGTCAGGGAAGGGCCACTCTGATGGAAAGACTGGGGTGCCGGGCCAGAGGTGAGAGGCTGCTAACTGGAAGGAAGTGGGAAGAAATCGTCCATGGAGCCCAGAGCTAGATGAATGCAGACATGCACTGATGGAGTATTTTTATATTGGGAAATGTAGAACAAATTCAGGTAGTTTTAACCGAAAGTTTTGTACCGTGTATATAAGTGTGTGTGTGTGTGTGTGTGTGTGTGTGTGTGTGTGTGTGTGTGTAAGAGAGAGAGACAGACAGACAGACAGAGAGACAGAGACAGAGACTGAGGGAAACTCTGGAGGTAGAAAGCTCCTGGGTTCAACCCTGGTTCATAGTCGCAGTAGTTATAATGGAACCATCACCCTCATACCTCCTGTGGCTGATGCAGAGAAAATGTTGAGAACATTCAAGAGAGAAGAAGCCTAGAAAACCTGGGGGGGGGGGAGGGGATTCAGCCATGCACACAGATGACTGCTTAAGCTTCAGCATGGAAAGTGAATATCACAGAATGAGGCTATTTGAAAAGTGGGGTCTACGGTTGCAGGCGTTTGGGCAAAGTTAAAACAATTGCTTTACAAGCTTTACACCAGAACTTCCAGGATCTTTTGACTGACCAAAAGCACGAGGGGGTGCATGACTCACAGTTCTTGAGGCTCACTTTTTTTTTTTTTTTGCAGGAAGTGAGTTTTTCTCTCTTCTTTATGTAACTCTCCCATAATACATATGCATGTTGTAAGGTAGTAGTACCCATCTGCTTGTTGCTAGTTACTAGTTGCTAATTACTTACTAGTTACTTGCTACCTATCCCAGCCAGTATTCAGTGGTATGTGGATTAGAGATTCCTGGAATGGGAGGTTTGGCATGATAATTAGCTCATTTTCTATAGCCTGAAAAGACAGCACATACTTGCTAAATTATGAGCCAGAGAGAACTGACTAATACTCAGATTTGCCTCAGATCTCTCATCTTGAGAGATAGTCTTCCCTTGTTCTTAAGAACATGTATCTTTTATCTTTGGTTGCAAGTTATGAGCAAGACACATTTTCTTTTATAGACCTAAGTGGAAACTGAAGCCAATAACAATTGCAAGCTCCTCCTCCTCTGCCTCCTCCTCCTCCTTCTTCTTCTTCTAATTTTTTCTTCTTCTTCATGGTCTTCTTCTACTCCTCCTTTTTCTCCTCCTCCTTCTTCATTCTTTTTCTAATTCTTAAAACTGTGAGGGTGTTTGGAGTGAGATCTACTGAATTTACTTTATTCCATATGGGGGAAATAAGCCATTTTCTCCACAAAGCCCTGGAGGCCAAGGCAGTGGTGGAGCTGATGGCCCCCCTGTGCAAGTATTCACCGCCTATTTCTAAGCGTCGATGACAAGCAGCTCATTACCCCATGGTTGGCAGGAAGGGTCTCTGTGCCATGGGAAAGGGGTGAAGAGAGATGAGTCACATCCCCGGCAGGTGCTGCTCCCCAGGTGCGACACAGAGGCCGAGTCACAGCCCGCACACACTTTTCCTTTAAACCTCTTTACTTCTTTGTGCTATCAGAGTTTGGGAGGAGCGAGGTTAATTCTGTAGAAACAAGGGCAGGTTGTCCTGCGATTGTGATATAAGAAGCTGCAGGGTCACTGGCTGCCTGGGTGTCATCAAAACTGAGGCTGTACAGCTGCATCTGGCTCCTGGGCGGATATCCTAGGGCCACAGATGAGGCTGGGGCAGGTATGCACCATGCAGGCAGAGATGCTTCTGTAGGCATGGGCTTCTGCTTCTACTCTTAGACTTAACAGCCTGTTCTGACAGGGGTCCTGGCTCTCAACTGCACCCACCTACGAGTATCAGCCCAGCTTCTTTGTGTCTTGTCTATTGTTAATCCTTCACACCTACACCAAGGTCACAGCTCAGATGTCTGTTGGCGTCAGCTCCTCATTGGCCAGGGGACAGGTCAGGCAGAATACAGTTATGGGAACCAGGGCCAGCAGAGGGTCTGTGCCCCACCTGGAGGGTCAGTGATACCTCAGCACACCCGATTAAATGTGAGCTCACAGGTGGGACACTGCCCAGGTATCAAGAGGAACCCGAAATTTGGACTTGTGAAAGTTCATAAGTCAACAGTGGTAGATGACTATTTTTCTTTGCCTATGGCTGCTATATCACATTTTCAAAAATGTAATGCCTTAAAACAACTCAGGGTTATCATCTTACAGCTTTGAAAGTCAGAGGCCTAAAATCGTTCTTAGGGGGATAAAATGATTGTCTTCCAGCCCTTCCAGCTTCTGCAGGCTGCAGGAATCCTTTGTCTTATGGCCCGTTCTCTGGCTGCTCAAGTCCGTCACCTGCTTTCTCTGTGTCTCTGTCCTCTGCTTCCCTGTACTGCTAAGGAACCGTGTGATCACATTACACCCACCCTGATAATTCAGGCTGATCTCTCTATTTTTTTTTTGAGGGGATGCTGAGGATTGAACCCAGGAGCATCCTACCTCTGAGCTATACCCATCAGCCCTTTTATTTTTTGTTTTGAAATAGGGTCTCACTAGGTTGCTGAGAGTCTCACTATATTACTGAGGCTGGTTTCCAACTTTCAATCCCCTTGTCTCAGCCTTGCAAGTACTGGGATTACAGGCATGAGTCATCACATCCGGCTTAATCCCTCTATTTTAAAGATGGCTAATTATTGGACTTAATTCCATCTGCACCTTTATTCCTTGTTGCTGTGTAATATAACATCCTTCTAAGTTCAGGGACATCTACAGGCAAGAGAACATTACTTTTCCTACCACAGTACCTGTAATTAAAGAATGCATGAGTCTTAAATGTCTTGAGTCCTTCTGTAAAGGGATAAACAAAATAATAATGCTTGTTTTTCCTTTGTCTTTCTTTCTCACTTTGTTGATATTATATAAGTCAGCCAGCCAGCCAGCCAGCTATCAATTCCTTTTTCCACTGGTCATCTTACCAACCTTCCATTACCATTTTGCAAAAGGATGTGAGAGAGAGAAAGAGAGAGAGGGGGGTGGGGGAGGGGAGAGGAGGGGAGGGAAGAGGAGAGGAAAGGGGCTAGAGGGGAGAGGGGAGAGAGGAGAGAAGAAGAGTGTGTGTGTGTGTGTGAAACCAGGGATTTAACAACCAGGGTCATTCTACCTCTAAGCTACACCTCCAGTTCTATTTTATTTTATTTTTTTTTAATTTTGAAACAGAATCTCAATAAATTGAGGAGGCCTCATTAAATTACTGAGGCTGGCTGTGAACCTGCAATCCTCCTGTCTCAGCCTCCCAAATATTGGGATTACAAGACATGCACCACCACACCTGGCTGAGATATTTTATGTACAGACCAATCTATAGGAACACAATAATAACAAGATAATACAGATAAGATATAAAGATTAAGGGAAAATCGGGTAACATGAGGAATAAATGCCCAACTCTTTGGGCCATAAGTTTGTGAATAGATGCTAGAGCTGGGCAGTAGGGTTATTTGTGAGCCTGCTAGGGGTCCAAGCCGAGAGAAAGACAGAGTCAGATTACTTTATCAATCTATCAATTCATATACATTGTCTAGCACTAGCGACACTGTGAGATGCTCAGTAAGTTGTCACCTTTCTGCCGTTCCTCATCCAGCCCATGGAGGCAAGATTTGCAACCCGGCATCTTTCCAAAGACCCTGTTCTTTATGTCTGATAGGTCTACATAGAGAATATTTGCCACTATGAAGAGACTTGGAGATTTTAATTTTATTTTTACATTTTTATTCGTGCATTGTCATCGGACATCATAGTGGGGTTCAAAGTTATACAGACATACTTGCACACAGCCCTTGGTGGATTTACTTCCACACTCGAGCGGCCCTCCTCCCTGTACATGTTAGTGAGATCAGCCGCGGTCCCTTCATATATGGACGTAGTATCCTTTTCTTTGGGGGGATGTATTATGAAGGATAAGAACCCCGACTCTCCGATCAGCTCAGAATGACAGTCTGGGGGCTCTGGTTGGAGAAGAACCTGCATGTATTAACAGGAGCTGCCGCGTCACCTGCCGGCACATCTGCAAGGTCAGCAGTCGTGCCAGTTGCTCAGCCCGGCTCGGCGTTCGCATTTCCCCTTGCCCTTGATGCAAAACCGAGTTGCAAGGCTTCTCATAAAATTCCACGGCGACGACTTCTTCTGTTCTCGGTTTCCTTAAGTGAACATCTGTCTAATTGTTCACCTCCACCGCCTTAGTGCTTTCCTCATGCTTTTGCTCTTTCCAGACAATAAACTTTATTTTCTTCATAAGAATTCAGTCTACGCAAGGGGATTAGGCAGCTTGTTTGCACCTTTTAATTCCTGGACGTTTTCCAGAAGGGCTTTTTGCAGTAGTTCCAATGGGTTCATCTGTGAACCAGGAAAGACAGTGTGGCGGCATTGTGCATGGGCTTTTATCCGTTACCTTCTGTTTGTAAACATCTGCTTGCAAACGTTTGCTGGTACCCACTCCAGCACCCCGACCCCGCCAGAAATAAAGGGCCTCATCTCTTTTTGCTTTTTTTTTTTTTTTTTTTTTTTTTTTTTTTTT
>PVLC010005329.1:22901-62040 GCA_004027655.1 Graphiurus murinus | reverse complement strand
ATTGAAAAAACTGTGTAAAGCAGCAATTACAAGTGGAAGACATCTCCATGTTCGAAGAGACCATTATTCTTTCATACGCTCAGAATTCTCCCCAGCAAGCCAATTTTCCTTCTCTATTTTGCTTTTGATTGTGTTTTATCCTTTGTCTTTTTGAATCGTTTATGGTTATGTCCTTATGAAAAAATATTTGCGTTTTGTTTTTTGACTCAGTGTAAGAATGTTCTTAAACTATGTACATATGTTATGTAATAAACTATGTTATTATTGATCTGTTTTCTCTTTATTAAATTATTATTACCATTATCATAATTTGGTGGTACTGGAGATGGAACCAAGGATTTCTCTACCACGGAGCTAAATTCCCAACCCTCCCCCACCCTTTTTTTTTTGGTCCTGGGAATTGACCTCAGGGGCATGCTACACCCCAGCCTCTTTTTGTTTTTTATTTTGAAACAGAGTCTCAGTAGGTTTCTGAAAGTTTCTAGTGAGCAACTTAGTAGTTTGCTGAGGCTGGCCTCAAACCTTTAATCCTTCTGTCTCAGCCTCCCAACAAACAGGTGTTCTTTAAATCATCGTATAGAAACAGAAGTTGTCATGTGTAGAACGTGCAACAAATTGTATTCTCGCCCAGTCAGGGTTAGACAATGATTTCTAAATGAAGCCTACCTCTCTATGGCCATGGAGGGCTTTCTCATTCCCATTTGATGACATCTGATTATAGAGATGTAGGGAGGAGTTTCCAGAAGGCCAGAGCAGGGTGCTGGTCGGGAGCTCTGGCCCCCGACTCTGTTTTCTCTGAGTCTTGATGGCCCCTTGTCTGAATCCTGGCACAGAAGCCCCTGCAATTCGAAGATCCCCTTTGTGAAAGGAACCACGTTGGTTGTGTGTGAGTCAGCTTTCTCTCACTGTGACTAAACACTGGAGATAATGAATTCCTAAGGAAGAAGGTTTATTTTGGTTCACACTTTCAAAGGGTTCTGTCCAGTCGCCTGGCCCTGCTGCATGTGGGCCTGTGCCAGCACAGTTCATCTGGGTGGGGGCACGGGGCGGTGGAGTCTGCGCACGTCATGGTGGCGGGGTCCCAGCATCCCCTTCGAGGGCACGTGACCATATGACCTAGCCACTTCCCCAGGCTCCACCTCCCAATGATTCTACCGCCTCCATCAGCACCATCAGCTAGGGACTGAGCCGTTAGCACTTGGTCCTTCGGGGCACACTTACGGAAACTACAATAGATCGCCACTTGTGTATTCTCAGAAACAAGCACCATCAAATTCACATCTCTGTTTTTGTCTTCTTACAGTTCAAATATATGATTTCTATTTCTTAAAATTGAAATCACATTCTAGTCTGTTATTGTTGGCTAACCTCTTTTGGCCGTCTTTCCACATCAGTAAATATTTCCTGCCAGGACAGTCTTGGTAACTCTCAACCAACCTTTTACCTTCATAACTTACTGAATGCACCCCTGACTGCTGGGCACAGAAGCTGCACTTAATTTTTCATAGTCATGTGTGATGCCATGGATCTCCTTGGGCCAAGTAAGTATTTTTAATATAAATTGATAATTTTTATTCAGAAAGTTTGTTCCAAATTCGTGTTCTTTTCTTAGCAGCATATGGTGGTCTATTTTTTCCACATCTTCAGCATACTGTGTATTTATTATCTTATAATACCATACTGTGTACTTACACGTGTTCACATTGAATAAAATGTTTCTCTATCTCATTGATAGTAGAGAGAAAGGGCTGGAAATACATCTCAATATTATTATCAACTTTAAATGAGTGTCGAACAAAAAGTTTTAACATTTCACATAAAAACCTTTAAAGTCTCTAGCTAATTTGTAAAGCACAGTGTGCAAATTAAATTTTTTTTTCTGTGCTTAATCCTTATTAAAACACTAATCAGTAGGGCTCCAAAATCGCTATAAGGAGACCACTTAGAAGACATAGGGGATCGATAGTTGGTCCTTAGGAAATAAATGAAACTTTTAAAGAAAAATACCTTGGAGCTGAAAGATAAAAAGACTTAAAAATAGCCGGGAATGGTGGTACAGGCTTGTAATCCCAGCATTTGGGAGGCTGAGACCAGAGGATCTGGGTTCGAGGCCAGCCTCAGCTACCTAGTGAGGCACTCTGCAACTTAGTGAGACCCTGTTTCAAAATAAGGAATAAAAAATCGGGCTGGGGCTATAGCTCGGAGGTAGAATGCCCCTTAGTTCAGTCCCCAGTACCGCAATAAATAAATAAATAAATAAATAAATAAATAAATAAATAAATAATAAAAAGACTTAAAGTAAGTTAGAATTTGGATTTCTCAGCATTGCATAGCTTATGTATTAAAATAAGATTTAAATATATATTTAACTCACAGTGAATTTCCTAAAACTACAGTTGCATGTAAGATTTCTACAAATATGCCAGGCGTGGTGGTACACACTTGTCATCCCAGTGCTTGGGAGGCTGAGACAGGAAGATCGCAGGTTCAGGGACAGCCTCAGCAACTTGTGAGGCCCTCTGCAACTTAGTGAGACCCTGTTTCAAAACAAAGAATAAAATAGTGCTAGGGGTGTAGCTCATAGGTAGAAGAATGCCCCTGGGTTCCATCCCCAGTACCACCCCCCCAAAAAAAAAGATTTTTACAAATAATGGAATAATGTGAATTTTCAAAGGAAAACAAAAACAAAAAATCAAAAATACATACCACTAACAAAACAACCTCTTAGGAAATGAAGAGGTGTGAATATGAGGTCTTGGTTTTCAGAAGCCCATTATTTGGTGTTAGAAACTCCTAAGGAAGCCAGGTTTGGTGGCACATGCCTGTAATCCTAGTACTTGGTAGGCTGAGATAAGAGGATTGCAGGTTCACGACCAACTAGTGAGACCCTGTTTCAATGCCAAAAAAAAAAAAAAAATTTTTTAAAAAAAGGTATGGGGGTATAGCTTGGAGGTAGAACACCAGTACCCCCCAAAACAAACAAACAAAAACCTCTTAAAGAAGCAAACATCCTGCAGAACTGTGGCAGTGTCTACACACTCCTGAAGCCATCAGGGAACACTTCCTGGAGGCAGAGTCTGTGGACCTAATTTTGCTTTGACACAGCAATCACAGAGGAACTTAAGTTTTCAATTGGGGTTTGGTTACTATTCTGTGGAGGGCATGGCACTCATTTCGCCAACTTGCCTTGCTTCACTATTCATTAGAAAATAATTGATGACCATGGTGGTGCACACCTGTAATCTCAGTATTTAGGAGGATGAGGCAGGAAGGTTGCAGGTTTGAGGCCAGCCTCAGCATCTTAGTGAGGCCTTTATCAACTTAGTAAGACCCCGTTTCAAAATGAATAAATAAATAAAATAAGAAGGGCTGGGTGTGTAGCTTGGTTGTAGAATGCCCCCGAGTTCAATCCCCCATGCCAAAAATTAATAATAATTTTACATAAACTCAGTTACTGGTTTTTCAAAGCCAATAAACATTTCCAAAAGAAAACAATAATGAGGGCAACAACTTGTACTTGCCAACGAATTTCTCTTTTCTTTCCTAAGAAAACACTATAAAAACAACAAAGAAATCAACAAAATGGAACCATATGCCCACCGACCGACAACCAGCATTACTTTACAAAAGCAGTGTAAGGGCATCCATCTACTTTAAAGGACAGTGATTTCATGTTATTTTATTATTTTCTATTCTGAGCTAATTTTATGCCCTTATGTAAGTTGCAAAAACAGGATAAAGTTCATCTGCTATCTCCTAATTTTAACAGTGTTATCAGGGTACACTGATCAAAACCAGGTGGTCACCATTGGTACTTCCCATTAACTACACCTTACTTCAGTTTTACCAGTTTGGCCCCAGCCCCTTCCTCTTGGCCAGGAGACTGTCCAGGATCCAGCATGATATGTAGTTGCTGTGTCTCCTTGTTTGCTTTCAATTCTTGACACCTCCACATTCCTTCTTATATTTTCTGACCTTGAAACTATGATTAGGTTGGTTGTAGGCTTTTTGTACTAGGGATAGAACTAGGGTCATTCTACCTCTGTGCTACACCCCCAGCCCTATTTTCTTTTTTATGTTCTTATTTGGAAATGGAGTCTCACTAAGGCTGGCCACGAATCTTCAGTCCTCCTGTCTCAGCCTCCCAAGGACTGGGATGACAGGCGTTTGCACCACACTGGGCTTTGCTTTGTCTTTCTTAGTGTCTTATATCAGGGGGAGCCTGAGGTGGAAGCCTGATCTCTGGGGGTTTTAACCTTTATCACGTGGTTCAGGAGATGTCTGCCAAGTTTCTCTCTGGTATGACGTTACTAAGTTTTCCTTTGCAGTTCATAGTCACCAGAGAGGTGATGTTTTAGGGTTGTACCAATGTCCTCTACCTCTTTCAACTTTCACATGGGTCTTTTACCTTCCATTGGTGGTGGCACTTCATGCTATGGTGTTTGCCTAGTAGTGATTTTTTTATTTCCCTCATGCTTCCTACATTTATTTAATTTATGTGTGTGTGCATGCGTGCATGCATGCGTTTGTGTGTGTGTGTGTGTGTGTGTGTGTGTGTGTGTGTGTATGACTAGAGACTGAACCTAGAGGCATTCTATTTTTGAGCTACACCCCCAGCCCTATTTTCTTTTATATTTTTATTTGGAAATAAGGTCTCACTAAGTTGCTGAGAGTCTCACTAAGTTGTTGAGCCTGGCTTTGAACCTGCAATCCTCCTGTATCCCCAGTACTGGGATTACAGTGTACACCACTATGCCTGGCTGTTTCTGCATTTATTAACTGAAATTCTTTTGAAGAAAGAGCTATTCCTTTGCCCCCCCCATATATTTATGATTTTTGTATTTATATTTGCAGAGATTCACATTGTATTTGTAGATTCACATGATATTAGTATAGATTCATTTTATTTATAGAGTCACATTCTGTTAGTATAGATTCGTTATATTTGTAGTAATATATATATATAATTTTACTCTATGGCTTGTGATCCAGCCGTACTATTATTTATTCTGTTGTTCCAAATCACTCCAGCCTGGGCTTCCTGAAGGACAGCCATTGTAATTGAGTGACCCTCCTTTCCCCCTGCACTCCTGGCTCCCTGCTTGTATTTCTTGTCACTTTAGACTAGTGAAAATGTGGTCACACACAGTGGGAGGTATTTGGGACCTGCTGGCCGAGGGGACAGCAGGGAATTCGTGGGAACAGTGTCATATTCATGCCTTGTCCCACTTGCCCGTGGAAATAACAACAGGAGACACGGCAAGGTAGGGGCAAGGGGATGAGAAGCATGATGGAGAAAAAGCCACCTGCCCCAGTGCCTTCAGGAAAGATATTTATTTCTCACAGGTTGGAAGGGATTGGGGGTGTGTGTGCTTCTAGGAAGCAGACTAGGGCTTAAAAACACTAGCCACAGTTCTCAGAGAATCTGCAATGTGCCGAGCAGGTGCTGGACCACATGCTCTGTAAGCATCACCGGATCTAGTGTTCCCACGCTGTTATTGTAAGGGCGATGGCGATGCAATGGCTTCAAAGATGGGAAAAGTGAGGTCCCCAGGTCCTGCGAGGTCAGAAAGAAGTGGGGTCAGGATCATGTCTTATTTTGGTGGTCGCCTCGAGAGGTGACTTCTCCGTTGCATTGGGTAATTCTCAATCCGCTTGCCTGGACTATGAGAAATTTTTCAGCTCGTTTCCATAACAGCCCTGCTCACAACTGTACCCCCTGCTGCAAAAAATCTGTTTTCATCCATTATTAGGGAAAAATAAGCATGTTTCCAATAGTCACTAGTAGCTGAATGTGTGTGTGTGTGTGTGTGTGTGTGTGTGTGTGTGCACGTGCGTGCATTTGTATGTGTGTTTCTTCACTGTGCTATATGGTGATCTGTGGCTTTAAACAGATTTATTAATTTTTTTTGTCAATTACATATTTTTTAAACATCCTGCTTTTAGAGTATGTGCAAGTGTGGGGAGTTTCAACTTGCAATGATTTCATAAGAAATCTCTATCGGAGCTGGATGTGGTGGTGCACGTCTGTAATCTCACGGCTTGGAAGGCTGAGAGAGGAGGATCGCAGGTGCGAGGCCAGCCTCAGCAACTTAGTGAAACCCGGTATCAAAATAAAAAATAAAATGGGGTTGGGGGTGTAGCTCAGAGGTAGAATGCCCTGGGTTCAATCCCCGTTTTGGAAGGGAAGAAGGAAGGGACTGAGGGATGGATGGAGGGGCGTAGTTCAGAGAGGTCTAGAAAATGAAAAGATGTTCCCCTAACTCCTAAACAAACTTGGCCAACACCATTCATTTTATTCTCCCAACTCTCCTGTCCTTCAACCCATTAGAAACAAGTAATTGGACTCTGGAGGAGATTCCAGCACTGACAAGAGAGCCAGACCCTCTAGCTTACCTGGGAGAAGGTGGGGGCAGGGGTGGGGGCGGGGGCAGGAACTTGGCCAAGGTCACCTGTGGAGTTAGGGCTAAAGCCTTTCTGGGAAGACTCTCCCGGTGGCAGACTCCAAGCCGCCCTCTGCCATCTTGCCGGGATGCTTACACCAGAATGCCTGCAGAATGCCTCCATCATCTGACTGACAGAGTAGATGGAAGGAATCCTTCCGAAGAGTTTCTCGATGGTAAATGTGTACATTTCCTCTTGGTCCCAGTCCCCCTCCCCACACACACACACACTTGTTTTCAAGGTTGCACATCCCTCAGTGACCTTGCCCGGCTCCCTCTGCCCAAGTCTCTCTCCATCCGTGACCTGCCTTCCCTGGAACCCTGTTTGCAGCAAAGGCTATAATTTTATTTTAGGCTTGGATATACTGATTACATTTTAGCTTCTGGTATATTTTCTTACCTGTCGCAGCCATTAAATTTATTTTAATAGTTACTCTACCCTCCTGATAGCCACTAAAGGAGGAATTGGATATTGTCTATCAATTGGCTAGTCTGTGATCTAAGGCTGTATCTAATTACAAGACATTGTATCCATTCTGATTTATTAACCATTTACTGTGCTTCGGAGAAGGGAGCATTTTTAGTAGCACTGTAAGGCCCAGATGAAGCTTTCTAGGAGGGCAGGGTGCCCAGAATATCTGATCGTATAGTTATTACTTTGTGTCATATATAATCTTAGGGTTTTTTTTCCCCCTTGCAACAAATAAATCTTTGGAGCTCCTGAAGAAAAAAAAAGAAAGAAAGAAAGAAAAAAAAAAACATTTGTGGTTACAGTATAATAAAAATAAACCGTTTGTCTTGACTGTAGCTGACATTTATCAGCCCGATTGTGGGTGCTCTTTCTCTCTCTCTATAATACAGAACATAATTTGTCACTTTGTAAATACATTCCCGTCTAAATTCCTGCCAGCATCTGTTAGTGCTTGAAGGATTAATGTGCTACCCTGTGTATGTCTGCACTTCCCAGGAACACTGCAGCATATGATTATGGGTCTGGAGACAGCAAGGAAACACGGGGTATTTTCTATGCGTTTTCCCTGCACCTGGCCTTATCCTGGTTTGTCTCCTCCTTCTCCCATTCTGCTGAGGGACCTGCAATGCCATTCTTTGTAACAATTCCCGTGGCCCTCCACTTTCCTCCCCACATCCACGGGCATCATAGTTTACATTTATTATGGTGGCGGACACTTTGGGCCTTCTGGGCTTGGGCTCCAATTCTTTCTCCAGCTGATTTAGAACTTTCAACTTCCTTCATATCTATTTCCTGGCTTACAAAATGAAGATGCTGATACCTCCCTCTCCAGGTTTCCGGAGCTGAAGGAAGAGCCCTGGGTAACTGGAACTCCCCCAGCTCAGCACCTGGCTGAGGGTAGTACCTGGTTGGACGGAATCACCTAGCATCCTTGACTTACGGTGGCTTTCCTTCACTCCGGGCCGGAACCTGGAAGTGCTAGCAGCTCCCCATGCCCTGAACCCGCAGATGGCTCTGTTTGTTTCATTTTTAATTATTTCTTGTGAATTTGTAGCTTTCGTATGTGTTTGGAAATATTTATGTCTCTGTACATCAGGTGCTTGGTGGGTTCTTCATCCAGAGAGCATCCTGCCAGCAAGAAACTGTGGTTTCCAGCAAAGCTTGGTGGTGGATCTGGGCAGGGTGGAAGGGGTTTTATCTATCTATCTATCTATCTATCTATCTATCTATCTATCTATCTATTTATTTATTTATTTATTGGCAGTACTGGGGATTGAACCCAGGGGCATTCTACCTCAGAGCCACACCCCCAGCCCTATTTTTTATTCTTTATCTTGAATCAGGGTCTCACTAAGTTGCAGAGGGCCTCACTAAGTAGCTAAGGCGATGGATAGGTTTTAAACACTCCTTCATGATGACAAAAACATGCACATTCCTGCTGGAAGGTTCACATTTGCTCCCCATGCAGATCCCAGGAATTCCCTGTGAAGGAGAGAATGGCCTATAATTCACAGGACTCTATGGTGGGGCTCTGGGCTATCAATCACTCTTAATCCATGGCTACCATATAGATTAGGCTTCCTGGATATAGGGGAAATAGATCATTAGTGAATCTTCTTTAGGTAATCTTTCTCTTCCTCTCTTTTTTCTTATTTTCATTCATTCATTCTGTGTGTGTGTGTGTGTGTGTGTGTGTGTGTGTGTGTACGTGGGAGCACATGTATGTTAAGTATGTTCTCCTGCCTGCCCCACCTCAACTATCCTGTCACTAAACTTCTGTGTCCCCTCCCCTCCCCTTCTCTTCCTCCCTCTCTCCCTCCCTCCCTTCCTTCCTTCATTTTTTTGTAGTACGGGGAATAGAACCCAGGAACCTTCTACCTCTGGGCTGTGCTCCCTTCCCTATTTTATTTCTTATTTGGAAACAGGGTCTCCATAAGTTGCTGAGGTTGGCCTTGAACCTGTGATCCTCCTGTCTCAGCTTCCCAAGTATTGGAAATACAGGTGTGCACCACCACTCCTGGCTCTGTCTTCATTTATAGCTCTCTTCTCCCCAATAAAGATGAAAGTGTTCTCTTTTCATTAAGAGAACCAACCACTGTTGTTGTATTGGTTTGGTTTTTCTGAAGTATGAATGCTCATCAGTAGGATATCATGCCACATGCCAGGTTCCCAGGTGGGGCTGATTTGATGGTTGTCAGGATCCTAGAGAGAATCCTTAGCAGATCTAGGGATGTATCTTTGGAGCCAATGAAAAATCTCTATTCTCAATATACTAGATTCCTAGGAATTGGCATACTAGGAAAATGTCTAGAGACCCCTATTTCAAGCTTTTGACGGTTTTTTGTTATTTATTTATATATTTTGGTGGTACTGGAGATTGAACCCAGGGTAATTGTACCTCCAAGCTACACCACCATCCCTTTTTTAAAATTAATTTAATTTTTTTTTTTTTTTTTTGCGGTACTAGGAATTGAACCCAGGGGCATTCTACCTCTGAGCTACAGTGTACCCTAGCCCTACTTTTTTATTCTTTATTTTGAAGCAGGGTCTCACTAAGTTGCAGAGAGCCTCACTAGGTAGCTGAGGCTGGCTGCAAACCCGGATCCTCTAGTCTCAGCCTCCCAAGTCCCTTTTTATATTCTAATTATTTTTTTCTTTTATTAATTGATATATTGTAATCATACATCTTTGTTAGGTACAAGCTGATAAAGGCATATATGCACACCTTTCTCATTTAACCCCTTCCTCAATTCCCACCCCACTCCCTTGCCCTCTCTCCTTCTCAAGTTCAGTTTATTTTTCTTTGTTTTGTTTTGTTTTGTTTTGAAACAGTGTCTTGCTAGGTTGTTGAGAGTCTCACTGAATTGCTGAGGCTGTCCTCAAGCCTGTCATCCTTCTGTCTCAGCCTCCCAAATACTGGGGTTACAGGCATGCACTAACATGCCTGGCTGGTTTTTGCAAATTTTACAGATGCGAATATATACTTTAGAAAGACTTTGTGTTCAAGTGGACTTGGGAAGTGGTAGGAACCGTTCAATGCTGATGGCTGTGAGTATCACACGCCTGAAGTTTTAGATTGCTTAAAAGAAGACACATCTTTCAAGGAGAGAAGTTAAGAGAAGCTCACTGCTAGTCCATCCACAGACCCTTGATGCTACACACTGGGGGCAGTTCCGCTGTGTGTTACTACTGCTCTCTTTACCAAATACCCTGTGTTGCAGAACAGCAGATACTCTGAGAGATGATATGACATGCTCCTTTTTTCTTTCCATTATTGGATCTGTACACAGTATTAATTAGAAACCACCAGGCTTCAGGGCAGCTCGTGAAAACTTTCTTGACAATTGCTCTACAACCCAGATCAGCAAACTGTGTTCAATGGGCAAGAACTCTGGCCCAATACCTGTGTTTGTGAATAAAGTTTTGTTGGAACTTGGCCACACATACTGAGTTACATATTTTCTATGGTGGCATTTGATTTTACACTGCCAAAGACAAGTGGTTCTGAGAGATTGTGCAGCTCATAAAACCACAAATAACTACTACCTGCTGAGCCAGGAGGATCACAGGTTCAAGGATAGCCTCAGCAATTTAACAAGACATTCAGCGATTCAGCAAGACTCTATTTCAAATTAAAAAATAAAAAGGCTGGAGTATAGCTTGGATGTAGACTACTACCTCTGGGTTCAATCCCCAGTACTACACACACACACACACACACACACACACACACACACACACACACCACCACCACCAGCACCACCACCACCACCACCACCACCACCACCACCACCACCACCACAACAACAACAACCAAACACTACTATCTGGCCCTTCAGAGAAAATAATTTGCTGATTCTTTTTCTGAGGAAGAATGGTCACTTGCAATTAGAATGAGACAGGAGGATCACAGGTTCAAGACCAGCCTCAGCAACTTGGGAGACTCTTAGCCACCTTCTGAGACCCTGTTTCAAAACAAAAAATAGAAAAAAAAGGGCTGGGGGTATAGCTCACAGGCAGAATGCCATTGGGTTTAATTCCCAGCACTGCAAAAACAAGAACAAGAACAAGAACAAAAAACAAAACAAAACAAAAGCAAATAAGTTAAAGTCTGGCCCACAGAATCAGAAAAGGTATCTGGTTGGGTTAGAGCTTCCTCTCTGCACACATGGAAAAAGTTGATGAGATATGTGACTTGTATCAAACCTGAGTAAGAGAGGTTCAAGTTAACATGCCCCACTCCCATTTCAACGTTGCAATTTCTTTTTTTTTTTTTGCGGTACTAGGGATTGAACTCAGGGGCGTTCTACCTCCGAGCTATACCCCCAGCCCTATTTTTTATTCTTTATTTTGAAACCAAGTCTCACTAAGTTGCGAGTACCTCACTAGGTAGCTGAGGCTGGCCTCGAACCCGGATCCTCCGGTCTCAGCCTCCGGAATGCTGGGATTACAAGCATGCGCCACCACGCCCGGCTCAACGTTGCAATTTCAATAGTGCAAATAAAACAAAAGGATTATCCAAGGATGTGGGTTCATGGAAAGGACCACATTCTTAGAAGTGAAGTAGTGTGGTCCGTGGCCCTACCGTAATCTCCTGGATTCAGGGATAATTCTGGGGCTAGAGGGAAATTTCTGGCACAGAGATAGCAGTCCTACCCCACAAGGACAGTCAGCTAAGCAGAGTGGATGTAGAACTGCCAGCACTAATTCTATGGATTTTGTAGAGTTTCTTCACACCTTTGCTTAGTTTAGAAAATAGAAGTCATTAGTTCAGTTTGTAGGGCCTACGGAGGGAAATGTGGTAAGGTTTGTCATCTCTTCTTTCCTAAACACTTTAAAATTTGTCTTCAAAAGTGTATTTGTTTCTTTGTTTGTTTGAGGGCACTGGAAATCGAACCCCAGGGAACTCTACCTCTGAGCTATACCTCTAACCCTATTTTTATTTTGAATTTCAAAACAGAGTCCACTAAGCTACCACCCACTAGTCCGTAACCTGCAACCCTCCTGCTTCAGCCTCCCTAGTACTGAAATTACAGGAGTGCATCACTGCACCTGGCTCCACAAACACATTTAACTAACAGGAGTGTTTGCCTCATGGAATGGAGTTTCTCAGTTTATCCAAAGACACCAGGTCCTATAGTCCTGTGTGTGTGGTGAGAGACAACACTTGAGTTAACCAGAAAGTGAGACCCTTGGACATAAAAGCTCCAGGTCTCCTGAGTGATGCGTGACAGACCTGGTGTCCCAGGAGGGAGTGCGGCTTCCCAGTGCCACTGCTTAGCTTACTCCTGAGGGTTCCAAGTGCAGCAAAGCCTCTCTTCATGGTGGCAAAAGCTCTGGGCCACCCTGTCCCCCTGCTGCACGCAGCGAAAGCTCTCCCATAGAGAACATCAGAATGTCATCTTGTCAAGCTAAGGGGAAAGGGAAAGCGCTGCTCATACATACCAAGGAGGCTGCCTTCCCCGCAAGCCATTCCCAAGTGGCCGCTAATGGACATTCACAAGGTGGCGTCCCCCACGCGTCCCGCCCCTGCCTGGTGCTGTCTGGAATGTTCTTCGGAGAACATGCAGCCTGGGACTTTGCTGGCTTTCAGCAGAGCTGCCCAGTGGGATCCGTTCATCTCACGTGGACACAAGTGAGGAGAGTTCAGATGGAGCCAGGTACAAATGTGCCCAGCCAGCGTGCTTCCTGACCCAGCGGTGGCAAGTGTCGCACCGCCCGGCTGCTCCTCACAGACCCCCGGCCTCCCTCCCTTCCTCCCTTCCCTCTTCTTTTTTATCTCTGTCTTTCTCTCCTTCCTTCCTTCTTTCCCTCTTCCCTTTTATTTCTCTGTCCTTTACCTCCCTCCCTCCCTCCTTGTATTGGGATTGAACCCAGAGATTTTCTAGCACCAAGCAATACCTCAGCTCTTTTTTTTTTTGTTTTTATTTTTACATTTTTAAACTAGATCTCATTAATTTACCTTATGCTAGCCTCAAAACTTTTCCTTTCATTTGTAAAGATTTTATGTTCTCATCAAGTTTGTGATTGTGATTCATAGCCAGTTAAGGTGGTACATGTCTTTAATTCCAGTGCTTGGAGGCTGAAACAGGAGGATTACAGGCTCAGAACCAGTGAACCATAACTTAGCCAGACCTTGTTTCAAAATAAAAAATAAATAAAATAAGGCTGGGGGTATAGCTCAGAGTTAGAACAGCCCTAAGTTCAATATTTAGTATCTTCCCCAACACACAAATTATAGTTCATGTGCACTAACGTAGAAAATGAGAAGTATGATGCCATGTTTTTTCAGTATTTACTGTGTGTTAGGCACTGTTTTGAGTAGTTTTTCCAACTAGATACGATTTCTCTCCTGTCATAGTAAGTACCAAAAGATGATAATAAATAAATAATAAATAAATAAACTATCACATTAAAGCCCTTGAGATTTAGGAATTTCACATTTAATATATATTTTAGATGGAAATAGTGACCCATACCTATTATCCCAGTGCTTGGGAGACTGAGACAAAGGGATCACAGGTTCAAGGCCAGCCTCAGTAACCTAGTGTGACCCTGGCTCAAAATTTAAAAAAAAAAGGGCTGGGGGTGTAGTGTGGAGATGGAATGATCCTGGGCTCAATCCTTCATCCCAAACATAATATAGGGAAAAAAATGTATATTTTATGAGTGAAGCCACAGAAAAAACCTTGAAAGTGTCAAGAAGTGCCTGCCAGGCAGCCCCTTGACCCCTCAGTGGAATGCTTACTCCAGATCACAAAGAAGTGAGTCAGAACAAGGGGTTCTGGAAGGAAGTGGCGGAAACAACTGGTGGGTGGGGCGCTGACCACGGGCAGACTGCACACAGGGGGAGAGGGAAGCCCACCTGGCCTCAGCCCGCCCCGGAGAAAATGTCGTCCACCCTGTCACTGGACTAATATGCCTAGCAAGGTGCCCCCCCCTTCTTCCCACAACCCCATGCTGAGAAAAGGGAAAGCTGAGGGAGAGCTGGGTCCTCCCTAACCGGGATATGTCTTCTCTACACAACACAGGGCCAATTTTGAAAGTCTAGTCTGTTTGGTTTCTGCCTTTTGATATGTGGATTTAAATCCATTCGTGTTTTTTGTGAAGGCTGATATATCTGTGCTAATTTTGGTATTTTGTGTTTCTTCTCTATCACCTTTTATTATTATAAAAATGCAGGGCCGGGTGTGGTGGCGCACACTTGTAATCCCAGCATTTGGGAGGCTGAGACTGGAGGATCCGGGTTTGAGGCCAGCCTCAGCTACCTAGTGAGGCACTCTGAAACTTAGTGAGACTTGGTTTCAAAAAAATAAAGAATAAAAAATAGGCCTGGGGGTATACCTCGAAGGTAGAATGCCCCTGAGTTCAATCCCCAGTACTGAAAAAAAAAAAATGCAGGGCTTGCTGTGGTTGGTCGACTTTCTTTATAGCTCAGGCACTCCACACACCTTACTTTATTTTCCTGCCCTGCTGCTACTGCTGTGGACCCACCTTCCCTTTTTCCTCCTTCCATTCCTCTCTTCATTTTTCTTCCTTTATTCCTTTTTCCTCTCCTTCCCTCCTTCCTTCAATCCTCTTGAAATTTTAACATAAGCCAGGCATGGTGGTGCACACCTGTAATCCCAGCACTGGGAGGCTGAGATAGGAGGAGCTCAGATTCCAGGCCAGCCTCAGCAACCTAGTGAGATCCTGCTTCAAAACAAACATTAAAAGGGCTGGGGTGTAGCTCTGCGGTAAAATGCCCCAGGGTTAAATCTCCAGAATCCTTAGCTGTGTATGCATGTACACACACACACACACACACACACACACACACACACACACACACATACACACACACACACAGAAACATAACCATCATCTAAACTTTCTCTTATATAGTATAAAGTTATTGAAGGTCTCTGAAATTCTAATCAACAAAACAAGACCATAGGTGATTTAATGGCTTGGTGAAATCCTCCCTCCCATAAAACAAATCCCCCTTATGCCCAGAATTTCAGTTCATTCTCTGGTGTAACTTATTTCATAAGCTTGCTAGACTACAAGATGAATAAAGTTTGGCAACAGTGTGCCCGGAACGCCTCTTCCTGCATGTGTTCTGAGTTCTCATCTTCTCTCATTGCCTGTGTTTTTGTGGAACCTTTAAGAGGCTGCTAGGCAGACGCAGTAAGCAGGAAATCTCATTTCTTTCTGAACCATGTGTTTTTAAACTTTTCTTGTTTATCTGTTGGCTATCTCACCTTGTTTCTATGGAACCTGTGAAAGATGTCTTTCTTTAAGTCCACCCATAAATTAAAGAGAACCATTTCCAGCCGCTCCCCAAGCAGGATGGTGCTATTCCGTGGTCACCCAAGCTCATCTCCGTCATCACACAGATTACCCTCCTTCTGAGAAGCAGGCGCTCACCCAGGCGGCTGGAGGCACCAGGAGAGATGCTCGAATCTCCAAATGGCTGATGGAAAATCGCTGTTGCTCCAGTCTTTCTAGCCCACTTCGATTTCTCTTTATGACTTTGCACCATGGCTGGTGGCACCTCATGTGACCGTTCATTCATTTTCTAAAGCAAAGCCAGTCTTGAAAGTCCTTTTCTGTACTACTCACTGTATACTGAGTCTTCCAGACAGAGATATAAAACCTTATGTTTTAACTGGCTTTCAATGTCAATGTGAATTATTGGATGTTTGGGGGTTTTCTTCCATGGTCTCTTCTGTGATGTTCTTAGGGATGGAAATTGGTATCATCTCTTTGGAGGCCACCCAAAAATATCTATCATAATTTAAAATGTGGCTCTCCCTTGACCCACCAATTCTCCTTCCAGTGATTTATCCTGAAGGTGAAAACAAAAATTGCAAAGTATATGTAATGCAATGCTCCCTTTTCATTTTTTGTGTTGAGGATTAAACCCAGGGGCATTCAACCTCCAATCTACACCCCCAGCCCTATTTTAATTTTTATTTGGAAACAGGATCTTGCTAAGTTGTGGAGGACCTCACTAAGTTGCTGAGGTTGGCCTCGAATCTGCGCCTCTCCTGTCTCAGCCTCTCAAGTACTGGGATTTCAGATGTCTGCCACCACACCTGGCTTTTAGCATTACATATATTTAGTAAAAAAAAAAAAAAAAAAATTGGGAACAACATAAGATAATATTATTCACAACCAGAACAAGAGCTAACACAGGATAGCAAGGTGCTTCCCTTAAAGGTATCACATGCCTGCATCTTCTTAGTAACATAGGGAGGAGGAGAGGGGTCCTTCTATGATATTCCATAGATGAAAAAGTGAAGGTATCAAGGATTTAAGTAAAATAATAAAATTCACAACGCTAGTGAAGAATGTGGGGACAGGGTTTTGTTTTTAAATAATAATTGAACAATCTTACAAAAGGCTGAAAATACCAGTTGAAAAAAAGGAGGAGTAGAGCTCTATTTAGATCTGTTCAGCTACATATTAATTAAGAAAACCGGTTTGTACAACCCATGAGCTACAATGCTCCATGTGTAGGAAAAGTTACCTGATGCTTTTATTTGTATAAAACATATATTGTGGAAGGATTTAAATCCTACTGTGATTTTGCTCTTTGGGGTGTGGGGGACAGTGGGACTTGGAGCATGTTTCCACTCCATACATTGTCTACTTCTGCATCATTTGTTCTGTCTTCAATGAGCCAGTTTTGTTTTTACCATGAAAGGTGAAAGATCAAGCAGGGTGAACCTAGGTTCCTCTTACCAAGCTCTCGCAGGCACCTTGGTCACTGTGGAGGCTGGGGACCACACACTTCTTTGTGGTGGGGAGTGCTCTGTGCCTTCTGGGATGACGGCAGCATCTGTGGCCTCTACACACTAGAAGCCAGCACAGCCCTCTGACTAGTTGGGTTGACCAGAAACACCCCTGGGCTTGCTGGACGTCCAGAGCGTGGCCCCTGTGGAGATTCCTGGAGGCAGATGCCACTCACCAGGGGCTCAAAGTATGTGGTGTGCTCTGTCTCAAGGGCTGCGATATGGTTCATTCCTGCGTTTGAGGATCTTTTAAACTTCCCAAGTTCTTCAGGTAGAATACACAATCCTGTAAAGCAGAGACAAGTCCCGCTTTTCTCTCTCCGTTCAAGGTAACCACTATAGAGCTGGCAGCAGGTAATCAACAGGCCCCAGACCTCTGGGTTTGGAGCTGTGTGTCTCTTTTGGAATGGGGGGAGGGGTGTGTTTTTTCCCCCTTTTATCAGCGACTTCCCCAAAGTAGGGGGTTCAAATGTTTAACGAGCCTCATTCAGGACGCAGCTATTAAATATGCAAAACATAGAGACCTTTCCAGTGGAGAATGTAATTACACTGTCAATTAGCCAATGTCCAGTGCGCCGCCTTTTAAGCAAACCTTTGATGTTTCCACTACTTATGTAAGATGTAGGCCATGTTTATTAAGAGTCTTCAACTGTGTATAAAACTAGAGCAGTCAAAAGTAATGGTGTCTGCTGAAGGATTCTTTATCATATGAATTTACCTTTAGTCATCTATTATTTATTTCAGCTATTTTATATGCCATTATAATAAATATTATGACAGAGAAAGCTTTTACGCTCCAGCTTATTGTACTACTCTTTACTCGCCTGCAATCCTTCAGGAAAATGTTACCATGCTTTACCTATAGTTAACGTAAATCATCACTTACATTAGAATGAAAAATTCACCATGAAAAAAAGGCTCTTTCTTCAATAGCGAGGCATAAATGCACAATCGTGTTGACTGCCAAACTCCCGTGCCATTCACTGTCCTTCCTTAAACTGTTTTTAAGCTGCAAAGTGAATACATTGCAGAGAGGGAAATTGGAAGATTTGGGACTATTTTCACTCTCTTGTTAGTTTCTGGCAAGATCAGCATTTTGTTTTTTTATCCAGAGTACAAAATATTGCCAATTACTGCCTAAGTATTTTTAATAGCTTTGCTTTACATGGCTTGTAACTCATATACCAAATTAAATAAGCTTTTATCCAGGATAATTTCTCCTTGAATAGCCTTACAATTACCTATAGATATTGATACGTTTGTTTAATGAATTGAATCCCAGCAACACACAGCGAAGTTTAGGGCTTGTGTTTAATAAAGAGTTGTCATGATTTTCTTATTAGAGATGCTTGTGTATTTTGGCAGAGAGAGGTGAGTAGGTGCTTCTGGGGGGCCCTGGGAGTCAGGGTTGATGCTTGATGGTTGATTTCAAGGTCAGGAACAACAGGCTTAGCCCCTAGCCTTCTAGGATTGAAGAACTCAGGGGTTGGCCAAGGATCCTTTTGGTTTGGTTCCCAGTTACAAAATATAGAATCTTCTCGGGAAACATATGTTTATTAATAGCAAAATGGTGTATATAAGATAGTGAAATGCACACAGATAAGAAACTTGACCCTTTCCTAGGTATCCTATCAAAAAAGGTATTTATCAGTGCATATTTTTAATCCTGAGGCTCGGCTATGCTTGGACAAACTCCCTTGTAAGTTTGCTCAGGAGACAGGCTTGGACTCTTCAGACGGAGAGGTACAAGAATCACAAATCAATGTAAACATCCATCTCCTCTTGCATCTCCCAGCTACGATGCTCCAGCCGTGGCCACCATGAGCATCACTTAAATAATACTAGGGAAATTAGTGTTATAAAGTCCCACATAGGATATTGATAAATTATTAAGCTGGTTTAGTTAGATCTCTATTGTAGCTCAGTGAATAATGTCATGTCAATAATACGTTCCGCGCCAGTGTCTCTTGCTGTTGTAAATGTGACAACTCCTACTTAAGGTTTCAGAATGTAAAATCAGGACTCAGGGTTTGCGCAGCGGAAGGGTGAGCCGCATCAGCATAATACAATTAGGGCCCATTGGATTAGAATTTGCAGGGTGCCATTAGCAATAAGCTGTGAGTGTAGATTATTGCCTTGGCTATGTTTTTTTTTTTTTTTTTTCCTTTCAGCAATAACGCTTCTCTTGTAAATTCTAAGTGTGTAAAATAAATATGATATAAAATAGACACAAATAAGAATATATGGTGGTGCTAATTTCTTTGTAGCTTCTTGCTGTTCCATGTTGGAGAATCCGAAGGGAGGGATAGAGCGCAGCGTGGCATTCTGGGACAACACGAGCTTTGGAACTGGTTAGGTCTCACTTGGGAACCTGTGGCTTCCCACCTGCGCCACTGGAACTTCTATCAGCCTCAGTTTTCCTGTCTGTAAAATGGGGGAAATCATATATGCTTTTAATAGGCTTTTCATAGTGCTGTTATAATAAAAATCAGTATTAAGCATACTAATGGTGCTCGTTATGTTTTGCTGCTTTTGTTATGCAATAATATGTGTGCATGGGGTTTCTGTTAGGAAGATCCAGAAATGAGCCCTGACATAGATACATAGGAGCAGAGTAGGCACCTACCCATCACCTTCACAGAGATCAGCACCTTGAAGCACAATTGCCTAATTGCTAATTCCCACTGAACAGTAAGTCTTGCCTCTGTAGTGGCCTATGACAAGTCTCACAGCTGAACGAGAATGTTTAGGGTGTATTGGAGCTCAGGGTCTGTACACCCCCTGGGTAACCCTGAGTTTCTCCATCCTTCTACCTCCAACCACTGGACTTATAGTGTCTCTGTCTTTCTTTTTCTGGTATTGGAGACTGAACCTAGAGGCAGTCTACCTCCAAGTTATATCCCCAGCCTTTTTTTGTTGTTTTGGAAACAGGGTCTTGCTGGGGTTGCTAAGTTGCCGAGGCTGTCCTTGAACCTGTGATCCTCCTGTCTCAGCCTCACAAGTACTAGGGTTATAGGCATGTGCCACCACACCCAGCTCTTGCTTCTCTTTTTTGACCCTCTAAGTGATGACACCTTCTACACACCATAATAAGGAGTTGCTGCCACTTGAAGTATCCAGTGTGTGTGAGGAGATTCTATTGGTGGAGTCAAGTGGAGAATGCAAAACTGCTACTGGATGACAGTAATTTGAAGTTCATGCACCCAAGAACTTGGTTCCCAGACCAGATACTTTGGGTTCATTATGGGAAGAAATGGGATCATGGAGACAACTCATCCATACATTCCCAGCTACTTCACAAGCAATTTATAATTAATGATGACTTAAAGATTGGTATTGTGTGTGTGGTGGGGTACTAGAAATTGAACTCAGGGGCATTCTATGTCTGAGCTACATCTCCAGCTCTTTTACTGTTTTATTTGAGCACAGGGTCTCACCAGGTTGCTGAGGGCCTCACTAAGTTGCTGAAGCTGGCCAAAAACCTCTTGTCTCAGCCTCCCAAGTACTGGGATAACAGGCATACACCACCATGCCCAGCTAAAAATTGTTTTTTTAAAAAAATAAATTCAATCATTGGAATTATTTATACTGTATTTTCTGAAGGTCTACTTCTATGGAATATTGCCCCTTTTTTTTAGCCTCCCATTACTGGTAAGCAAGACATATATATATAGGGTATTCCTTCTGGTATGCTACAATGATGGAGGATAGAGACAGGAAGTAAAGGAGATGGACCCTGAGGAGCACTTACCTTCAGAGACAGTGTGAGTGAATGAATGAATGAGTGAATTTGTTCTTGTGACTCTATCACCCTTATTGGTGACCAGGAACAGGAGGCGACTGCAGATCGGTGGGTTTCCCCAGGGCTCTCTGAGGTGCAGGGAAGGGCAGAGGGCTAGAGGAGGGCTGGGCTGCTCGGGACCGTAGAATATGCAACAGTGATTAAAATCATGACGGTGCAGATTATGGCTAGTTATTTTCTGGCTGGAATCATACAAGAGTGTAGTGGACTTCAGCTTTTCCATTGGTGAGATGAGTGACGAGCGTTACCATGGAGATAGGAGGATGCTCTGGAGCTGGAGGCGCTGGTCAGCATTGTGAGATACTTCCCCTTGGTGAGGTTGCTCCCCCAGCCCCTGGTGACCCCCCTAGCCAGATCTGTGAAGAGCAAAGCCACTCAGGGGACACCCTGATGACCATGTTGATGGCTGGGTAATAGTGAACAATCACCGTGGTGACATGAGGTTACAGACTAGGTAACTAGGACTCTGCACCCAGCGCGTCACATATATCATTTCATTTCCAACCCGGCGGCTCCTGTTATTACTCCCATTTTGCAGGACACAAGCCTGAGTGTATGAGAAGGAGACTTAGCTTGTGTAGCTGGTAAGTGCTGGCATCCATTTGGACCCAGGCAATCTGGATTAAATCACTGGGCTCAGGCAGCATCTTTTTTTTTTTTTTTTTTTTAATTTTTATTGTAGTAATTCGTGCAATATAGCATACATCTTTGTTAAGTACAAATTGTTAAAAGCACATGATGTACCTACACAATCATATCAAGGTCACTCAGGCAGCATCTTTGAGGGGTGAAAACGCTCAGTGGGTTTGGCCTCCATCCTGCTCCAGGGCTGTGCATTCTCTCACAGAGTTGCTATTGAAATGTTTTCTGGTTAGTTATGTTGACTTTGTGGAGTTAGCAAAGGAGAGCTGTAATTACTTATATACACATCATTACTGAAAAACAGTGGGCATTACATTTTAGCAGTGGTCTTCAAAATAATAACAGAATTTACTGAGAGCCTCTTCTATGTCTCCTACCTGGTATGTACTAGAGGGAGTCTTTATTCCGACCATTCAAGGCCAATTCTGCGGTGCCCATTCTCAAATTAGGCAGCTGAAGCCCAGAATTTCCCTGAAGTCGTGTTGCCAGCGCCGTGGTGCCCCTGAGCCCTATCTTCAGGTCAGCTGGCTTTGGTGCCAGTACTAAAAACAAATTCATCTCTCCCCCCCTCTGTTTAAATATCTCAGGCTCCCCCATATGGTTCCTTTGGTTTCAGGCAGAATTGCATGTGAGTCACATGTGGCTAATTTATAGTCATAAAGTTACACTAAAGATCACCGGTGCGTGACCACAACAAGCAGCCCCTTCCATTCTAAACTTAAAGACTCTGGAATCACAGAGGCAAGTTTAGAACCCACTAAAGATCAGACCAGGAGGATCTGGTACATTGAAGATGTCAGACAACTAGCTGGGCTACCAGTGAGTGCCCTTGTTTTTCAGGGGCACGGCAGGGGCGGGGGGGGGGGTATGTCGTGACTCGGTGGTATCTTTCCGGCCAAGCCCTGGGCGTCGGAGCATGTAGGCTTCTGAGCTACTTAGAAGTTGCTTGATGTTTTTTGTGTGAGAGGCCACCTGCGTGGTTCTGTTTGAAATGATGGGCAGTAGCATCTGTATAGATAATTTTGAGTGAAGTAGCTTTTGCTATTTGGCTTGAGATGTTAAGTTGATATACTGGTGTGATTAGCGGACAGAGTAAAGATTTGGGGAAGGGCTGGGAGAGGTGTTTTGTAACATTTCAAGATTTAATATTCTCAGTCTGATGCACTTGATATTTATTCAAGGTAAGTAGGTGGACAGGTAGGTAGTAGGAAGATACCTGGATAGGTAAGTAGGTAGCAAGGGAGGGAGAGCTCTAGGGAAGGCTGAGTTTATTTTAGGGTGGTGGGTTTGGAGATGCTTTTGTGTGCATGTTCATGCTCATCTGTTCTTGCTAAAGTTTTCTAAAATTAATGTGAGTTTGAAGCAGGACGTGACTTGCAGTGAGCCTGGAGAGATAGGCAGGGGCCAAGTTATGGAACGCGTTGGTTGTTACTGTTCCTTACTTTATGTTTTTAATCCCTCTTGGCAGATGGAGACTTGCACCCATGTGAAAGTAGGCACAGCCTCTTGACGTTGTCCTCCAATGCAATGTGGTTGGAAGTGACATCTGTCACCGCCCAGTGGGAGCCTTGGAGATCCCCCGGGGGACTCACTGCATTGCCTTCCCCGTGCTGCGGGGCCTGGTGATGATACTGGTGATGACGTTTTCATGAGCACGTGGAGGATGGGCTCACTGACCCGGGATGGACATGGAGTGTGAACAGTACTAGTCCTGGGTTGTGTCAAGACATGGAGCTTGAGGGCTGCTCCTTACGGAAGCACATCCTAATTGATAACAGAAGGTTTTGCTAGCCATGCCAAGGGATTTGGACCTTATCTTGTTGGCCATACTAAGCTACTAAAGGAGTTTTTGTGTTTGCTTTGCCAGTCCAGTGATCAGGCTCTGGCCAAACAAGACCCGAACTGTCCATGTTCCTGATTGCATGTGCTAACTTGAGCACCTGTTAATGAAAGCTGTGGGTTTATCATTGGTGATGGAACAATTCTGTATCTCGAATGTGGTGATGGTTAGGCCAGTCTATACACATGACATGATGTATAGAGTTATGCATACCAATATACCAAACAAAGGGAAAAATGAATATTTCTCCAAATTGCTGAAACCCTAGTAATGACTGTGGCCTAATATATTATCTTGTTGCTGAAAGTCTTACTACTTGCTGAGGTTGTCTCGAATTTGCAATCCTCCTATCCTAGCCTGTCAAGTACTGGGATTGCAGGCATGCACCACTATGCCCGATCACATACCCTGATTCTGAAAGCTACATTTTTCCTTCCCTGAACATACTGATTGCACACCATTTCTCTGAATTTCTCAAGGTCAGTAGCAGAAACAAGAAACCTGATACCCGGGGCAGGAGAATTACCTGAATCATAGTGCTTGGACTTGAATCACCATCCCCAGGAGCCTAGTAACCCGCAGCTTGTGGATCAGTCTGTTGAACTACTTGATGGCTTATGACCCCTGGCTCCCCCTGGATGTATATGTTCTGATTTTATTCTTATTGGTAGTGGCAGCTCTGTACTTTATTTCAAAGTGAAGGGGGAGAACCAACAGACAAACTTACCGATGGTACGCTCTGTGTCAAGAATGAAGGGGCTACTTGACCACGCCATCATTTTCACAGGAATGTTGCTTTGGGTTCACTATCTGGGAATGTCCTTCATGTTTTATGGGGGAAATATGCATGTGCATTTTTATAATATGTGGCCTGCATATCCCTGGGGGCCTCCAGAGGGGGCTAGGCAAAGAGGAACGATCCCTTCTTCACCTCCTCCACGAGGTAATGAGCCTGTGATACAATCACATTTCTGTAAGATTCTGTGCACGGCATTGGGGACCAGAGGAGCTAGTCCGAGGGTCAAAGGCCACTTTATTTGCTAACTCTGAGTGTCAGATCAAGTAGTCAAGTGTTTTATGAGTCACAGGAAACTCTGTGGGGAAGAAAAGTTAGCCGTTGACAAGATTTTATGCTCTAAAGAGAGATTTTTAGCTATCAGATGATTATCGGTTACTAGGACAGAAGGAATGTGAGGTTTTCCCTTCATCTGGGGCCAGGAGCTCTCTACACAGGGTGTGACCTCACTCAAGAATGGTCAAGTGGAATGGTGACAGTCTCCTTCTTTGTAGAGCTACAGTCTCACCTTGCACGAGTCCCCCAACTCTATTATTCTCTGACCCTGGGAATCTCTAACACTCGCCACATGTTGGCAACTCCCCTTTCCCTGGATCAGGTTGACACTTCTGTTCTTTCTTTCCAAACTTGCACAGTTCAGCAGCTGCCACCATCACACCAACAGCAGGAATTTACATCCACCATGGCCACCACCACTGCCTTTGAGTCATTGAATCGGTTTATACCATCGTTCCCTAAAGCTAGACTCTGTTAGCCCACATCACCTGGATCCTGCAGCACCTGAAAGCCAGTGATCTGGTCTGACATCTTCTCCAGGGAGGACCTTTGCCCGGTTTTCTGCCATTCTGTACTGCAGCTTACCCAGCCACCATGGATGGCCAAGCAGCGTTGGGGGGACAACTTAGTAAAATAGACATCTTCTCTCTGCCTACTTAATTTCTTAAACATCTCACATCTCCCAGACAGGATTTTAGGTGCATCTAACACACCTCTCTGAGTAGATAGCTAATTGCTATGTGTCTTTTGCAAATGGGGAAACTGAGGCACAGAAATATTCAATGGTCCAAAGTCGGTGTGCTTCCCAGCTGCCACTGCTGAGTGTTTACTGTTCAAACTTAGGACTTGGGTTAGAGCCCAGGAATTAGGCAGCCAAGATAAACTGGCTGCAGACTCACTAAACATCTCCACGCAGCTCATATCCATCCCTCCTCCAGGTCAGGGTGGAGGAGTTCTCAGTGGGGCCATTTGCACTCTCCTTCTTAGCATTGGAGGGATTGTGTTATTCTCTGTAGCCTTAGTTAAGCATCACAGTCTAGACTAGAATTCCCAAGTTAACTGTTTTGCTTCGGGGGCTCTTCTTACCTGAACAGGCAGATGGCCCGGCATTCCTGGCTTTTCCCAGTCCCTGGGAGGAGCTAGGTCTAAGCAGTAGTAGTATTTCATCTCACACTCCAAAGGCCATCCAGACTCAAGAGTTGGAAGTGTTCCCAAAACACAAGCTATTTGGAAGGGTGACCCTGAGATGTGTCCTTGTTCCATAAACATAGACAAGTTAGAAGAGTGACCCTGGGATCTGTCCTTTGAAATTGTGCCAGGTGGGCTATGTCCAGTAGAAGATGATTGCATCAAATCCTGACTTCTCCAGTCCCCAGCTTCTTGCAAGAAGGGGACTCAGACTCCCCCAGGAGGGGAGTCAGGCTGGTTTGAGGTCAGTCCTTGTCCCCTGGTATAAAAATGGGGAAAATATTGCCTGTCTTTCAGTTGAGGATTAAATGAGATGTCGAATGCAAATACCCAGCCTATGGCAGGCTCTTAATAGGTCGTAGCCAACATGAGCATGGCTATGGAATTTTCTGAGTCTCCTGGGGGTTTAGGTCGGAGTCCATTGGTGTACAGGAGTCTTGCCTGGTTTTTTTTTTTTTTGTATTTCCTGTAAGTAAATTGTCTTTAATTTTGGTGCAGGCTTCGTGGAAACATTTCAGAACCTAGGGGCCAGCTCTGAAGATTGAGGTGTTCACCACTTTCTGTTGTTCTAACTCACTCCCGTTGCTGGAGCCCGGCTTGGTCCACGTGCTGCCCAACCCCCCCAGGCATTAGAGCTTTTTTCTAAAGCAGACTGAGAGCAGATAATGGGAGCCTCAGGCCTCTCAGAGCCTCTTCCCAGCATGCCTGCCTGCGGAGTGGGGCAGAGCAAGGCCCCCTGGCCTCCAGCTTCAGCCGAGTCCCAGCCTCCCATGTTCCCGAACTTGGCAGTCAAAGCCCTGTTCTTCCATTCACTGCGATGATTTATATTCTCTCTGGGCGTCTAATATTAAACAGGGGAATTCCGACATGTTCCATAACACATTTGCTGTAACTTGATACCATGAACTCAACTTGCTGTTATTTATCATTTCTTTTTATGCTCTCTCTTCCCAGCACAAAGCCAAGGTGGAAGCAATGACCCTGGACCTCGCTGTGCTCCGCAGCGTGCAGCACTTTGCCGAAGCGTTCAAGGCCAAGAATGTGTGAGTGTTCCAGCAGAGGGTTATAGATCATCATTCCTTGCTATTGTAATGTCTTTATCAGATGAACACGATCCAGAGAAGGCAAGGCCGCGGCGTTGTCGGGGAGTCCAAACAGGAGGCTCATTTATGTTGGCACTGTTAAAGTGTCCCATATTTTCCTGACTCTTAAGTCCCCCTCATTATGAGATGTGTCATCAATCTAATAACAGCTTCTCAGATTAAAAAAAAAGAAAAGAAAAAGAAAAAGACACTTATTAGAGTGCTAGTAAAAGTGGCTAATAAAAGCCAGGCAATTGTAAGATGCGTCCCAGTTATAGACATTTCTTTTTTCAGTGCATCAAGGAAAAACACGTTTTAATTGCACTTAGGAACAAGCAAACTCAGTTTCCCAGTACTTCTGGGGCCATGAGCATGAGAGAGATCTAATGTTTTGCAAGCCTCCGATGCTTTGATGTGCCGCATCGATGTGGCTGTGAACATGTAGACTCGTTCACGTAGTGAGAAACTTAGTCCTTTATTTTTCAGTCTTTCAAAAGCCTGAAGGAGAAAGGCTTAGTTCAGGGCTTGCTTTCATTTTTTTCTTTCTTTCTTTCCTTCTGTCTTTCTTTCTTTCTTGCTTGCTTTGTTTTGTTTTAGAGAGAGGAGCAAATGCTTTTTTGGGCTCACGGTTTCTGAGGTACTGTCCATAGTTGGCCAACTTCATGGCGGCACAGCGTGTGACAGAAGACAGTAGCGTATCTCACAGCAACTGGAAAGCAGAGAGAGCTTGTGTGTTCTGATGCGTTCACAGGCTAACTCTCTTTTCCTATGGAGAGAAAGTAGAGGTGAGAGAGGAGAAAAGCACAAAGGGATAGAGGGAGACAGGTACAGGGAGGGAGAGAGCGAGCGAGGGAGACTCAGACCCTGTGCTAAGGAAAGCCATCACGGCGAGCTATGTTGTAATTACAGGATTTTCTTTCCAAGTGTTCATTTCTGTGGTTGCCTCCTAGACAGGGCAGACAGTACCGGGTTTCTCATCTAACAGTGGATTCAGTTTCATCGCTAGATAGCTTCCCTTCATTTGTCTTCAGGGGCGATGGAGATATTAAGGGTCAGTTCTTCACAGTCCAGGTCGGGCCACGGTGGCCCTGCACGACTGACTCAGAGAGGCCTGACACACAGCAAGCCGTCCCTGGGTGGCACTCTGTCGGGGACAGTAGTTTCACAGTTGTCCAAGTAGAATAGGGATATGGGGAGGGGGTCTGAGATCCAACACGAATGCCACAGTGTGCAGAGCTGACCCTGCAGGGTGGGCCAGCAGCCGATCTTGTGTCTCTCTTGGTGTCTCACTCCGTCCGTCTTGTAGACTGTCACGAAGCTGGCTCTCTCAAGCTCTTTCGGGAGCAAGCGAGCTGAGTCTGTGCATTAGAGGGAGTTGAGCTTCCCCTAAGGGCTGCCCTGGGCTCTGGCTTCCAGGCACAGTTAGGTGACATTCCATCGCCTGTCAGCAGGTCCAGCAGTGAGCCTACTGTGTGCCCTAGGCAGTGCTTGGCAATTGGCAGCGCTGTCAGAAAACCTCAAGACGGCACCACAGCAGCTCTGGAGACTTTCCTTTGTTTAGTCCTACGGCATTTGTCTACTCATTCATGTGCTTCACACACATCCTGTGAGCACCTCCAAAACCCCAGGCCTTCTTCTCTGCTCTGGGGAGGGAGGGGTAGCTGCCGGGAGCCAAGGTAACCTCAAACAGGCCATAATCTCGGTTGTCAGCAGGCCGCGTTTTATTACTAAGGGCTGACTTCTCAATCAAATATGTCTGTGGTTGTTTCGGAGGGAATAAGACCAGCAACCACCGCAGCAGAAGTAGCAGCGCATGCGCTGGGGTGGGGGTGTGAGGGGACGGGTGACGGGCCACACAGTAAGAATGTTTGCACTCCTTTTCTGGTTAAATTCTCAATGTGATCCTTTGCGGCGGGGGGGGGGGGGGGTTGGCACAGCAAGACCATCTCCATTTTACAGATGAGGGAAATCGGGCTAGAAAGAATGGATGAGTAATTTATTGAAAGATTGAAAGACACGGTTCTATGAGATACTGTCCTTATTTATTTATTTATTCATTCATTCATTCATTCATTGGTATTAGGAATTGAACTCAGAGGCATCCTGCCTCTGAGCTGCACCCCCCTGGTCATATATATATATATATTTGGGGGGGGTACTGGGGATTGAACCCAGGGGCATTCTACCCCTGAGCTACACCCCCAGTACTATTTTTTATTATTCATTTTGAAACAGGGTTTCACTAAGTTACAGAGGGACTCATTAAATAGCCAAGGCTGGCTGCAAACCCGGATCCTCCTATCTGTATTTTTTTTCTTTTGAAACAGGGTCTCAGTTAAGTTGCTGAGGGCCTCCTCACTAAGTTGCTGAGGCTGGGATCATACCTGCAATCCTCCTGTTTCAGCCTACCAAAAGCTGAGATTATAGGCACACGCCACTGTGCCCGACTTGTCCTTCATTTTAAATAGTATGGAAAATGAGACTTGTTTTCCGGAAGGAACTCCTTTCATGGGTCACTTGGCAGAGGGTAGCAGATGCAGCATTGAGGTCCAGTGGGACACTGCAGTCTTCCTGGCACCTGCTCCTCTAGTTCGAGCTTGCACCTCTGCCTCCGATCACCTCCCTCCGATTCCAGTGTCAGCCTGCCCTGCAACTGAGCATCTCTGCGGAGGAGGGCCAACTGTTACATAATGGGATCTTCTCCAGTGTCTTAAGGACCATTAGTTTTTAACCATTAAGTAGTTGGGCAATCATCAGATGTAAGCGCCTTTTGTAATCACAGAGCCCACACTCTTGGAAGGAGCTCTGGCGCATTTTGCCCTAATCCTAGATTTTAGTAAATGACTTTGACTTTTTTATACTTGCAATTCAGAAACGAGAACCGCTTTCCTTTTGGAACACTCCGTAGCGTTCTCTGGATCCGTCCCCAGAGAGGACAGGATCCTGCATGGCTTAGAGAAATATTGTGGTGGCGAAAATATGTCTTAAAACAAAAAAAAGTGAGCCCTTTTACTTTTGAATCACTGCCAAGGTGAAATCTCCCCCGGATAGGTAGATGACAGTTGGGGACTTACAGGTCTTTGGATTCTGAGAACTGTAACAAGTGAATTTAAGTGCCGGTGACTGGGCTGCCAAAAAATACACGTGTCACTGGATTCCTATCATCACCTCCCATCTTCAGACGATCAGAATTTCTTGTGTGTAAAATATAATGACAAATGAAAGAAAGGTGCTGCCAGTTTTGTGCAGTTGGACTGAAGAGAGGAAAAACCCATCGATTGAAATTCCATGTGGATGCCCTCCCCCTTGCCAGACTGCTCCTGCTCTGTTGGAAGAAGCCTCAGTACTGTCAGGCTCTGGGATCCTGTGCATGTGCCAGTTCACGCTCTGGCTCCAGCATCAGGACATCTGGTTCCTGCAGGATGTCAGGCTAGCGGCTTAGGGCACAGTCTCGGGCTGAAAGAGACAGAAAGAGATGCAAATACAGACACCATCAAGGAAACCCCTCCGCCCACCTTCCAGTGGATTCCTGGGTTCAGCCTCTTGGGGATGTCTTTCTCTCTGGGGGCGGTGGGGTGGGGGGAGTGGGGAGGGAGAGGCTATTTTCAAATGATCACTGCTAATGCTGATTATGTAAACAAGAGCTGCTCGCCAGGGTTTTGTTTATTCTTTGCAAGTCAATGTGCTAAGCACTTATATACATGGAACCTCTCTTGGGTTTCTTATAGTAACTCTAGTTAGCTTCCATTGGCTCTATTTTACAAATTAAAAGGTTGAAGCACAGGGAGTCACCTTCCCAAGCTTGGCAAGTGGCAGATTCAGACTTTGGACCCAGATCTGTCTGAATCCAGATTCTATCTTTCTGTTACTGTTTAGACTGCCCTCCATGGTTTTCAGTACAGATTTCTGTATTGGTTATACATTGCTGAGTGACAAATTACCTCAAAATGTTCTGGTTTAAAGCAGTTGGGGAGGGGACTAGGGACTGAAACCAAGGACATTCTATCTCCAAGCTTCACCCTCCGTCCTTTTTATTTATTTTTGTTTTGAAGCAGGGTCTTTCTAGGTTGCTAAAAGTCTCACTAAGTTGCTGAGGCTGTCCTCAAACCTGCATGCTTCTGTCTCAGCCTCCAAAGTACTGGTATTACAGGCATGTGCCTTCAGGCTTGGCTTTAAAGCAATAAACATTTGTATTCTCTGTCTCTCTCTTTTTCAAATTTCTCTCTTCTTGCCATTCCTCCTCCCCCTATTTTTTCTCCCCCAATATGTTTAAATCCGGATTTAAATAAGGCCAACTCATTTCAGTCTATAGGTTGTACCTCTCGTTTTTTTTTTTTTCCTTTACATTTTTTTTTGAAATGCAACATATTTGTCTAAGGGACCAGGTGGTCCTCCTAGAGATTTCTGCCTCTTAGAAGATCCTCTTAGAGATTTCTGTCATCCAATGTTTGATGATCGCATCCCAGTGGTGCCATTTAACGTGTTTCTTCCTCTCCTTCGTTTCCTGTGAAGGCCTAGCAAACAGTGGAGACCTGCTGGGCTTCCTGTTTCATTTTTGGCGTGGCACTGGACCAGGTGTATTCTCCCATGCAGAAGACACGGGCACCGGGTCCCCCAAGCCAGCGTCCTCAAAGCTCAGCAAGACTTGCCCATCTCTCTCCTCCACACCTCTCCCATTGTTTCCTTGCTTCCCTCTTCACTCATTTAGTCTGTTATTCCTTACTCACTGTTCTGGGTGGTCAGCCCAGGAGCCTCGGCCTGCTTCCAAATACTTCTCCCCAGAGTTAGTGGTGCTGGTAGTCAGCCAGTGTGTCTCAGGTCCAATTATTTTGGGCATTACTGGAAAGTTCCGACCCGAAGCCTGTGGTGAGCCCCCACCACTCTGCATTTGGAGGGATATTTTTGTTTCACCAGTGGTTCTGGGCCAGAGCCACATGCTCCACTGCCTGGTGGTCAGATGTGTCCATCAGAGTGGGAGAGCTGGGACCCTTGCTGACCTTTCCGGCCAAGTAGCGGGATGTTCTGCGGTAGGCTCGGAAGGGAAAGCATGTTGCTCCTGATGCTGGGATGCATTCTGTCTCTGGCTGTAGCTTGATCAGTTTACTCGAAAGTACACATTTTGAATGGAGCCCCACCAGGGCCAAAGCTCTGAGGTCTAGGTCTTTCCATAAATATTTTTTCTTCTCCAGAAACATTTGGAGTTTAGGTTGCATTGGTCCCCAACAAAGGGCACCTAGATTCCAGTCCTGAACTTTTCAAAGTTGGGAATGGCACATAAGATAAAATGTTCATTGCTTGAATTTATAATCATCTTAGCCAGCTCATAATATGGGCCAACAGTTTGATTCGTTCTGCAATTGAGAGGGAATTCACATTAAATTAAGTATGCAGTCCTTCATTTTTGATCATGGGCCCTATTTCTCTTCTCAACTTTCTGTTTCTAGTATAACTTAAAGAAATTAGGCTTCATTTCACTTGGAAGATTAAATAGAATAGCATGCTTTTTTTTTAATAGTTAAAATAAAGGTTTTCTGTTCCTCACTTTTTAAACATCCAAGGAGAAAAATCTTTAACAAAGTTATTTATTTTTACTCTCTACTAAATTACTTTCAGAACTTGAACCTACTAATCCCAAGATATAATATTCTTGGATTCGCATTCCAAGATTTGCTGTTTCCAATCCATGTATGGAAGTGGGTGGGCTATAAATTATAAATAAATTCTAAATTCTGAGGGATAAATTACCCTGCAGACCGACGTGTAAATTACAGATTAATCTTTCTTTCTTCTCCAGAGCTCAGTTTTAGGAATAGTGTTTAAGCCAACATCCCTGCATCGGTCTTGCTCAACATGACAAATTCGTTTGGGTTTGCCTAACAGGAGATCATGTTGCTTTGCTTTTCTACGCAGTAAGAAAACTGAAAGAAAAGAAAACAGAGAGGCAGGTTTTCACTGTAATGAATGCTCTAAATCTAGATCTCCATTATGATTTTTAAAGAAATTTTTGAAGAAGTCTCCAAGTTCATTTTTCCTCCATCCCATACATTTTCCATCTGAAGGCACTAAAAAATAAACCATCGTGAGACATTTGGTGTGTCTCGAAACACCAGAGAAGAAAGCTTCTTCGTGGGCAGTTTTTTGGTTTTTGTTTTTTTGGTTTTTTTTTGCCTTCCGATACTTAACTCTTTAGACATCAGACCTTTTAATGTAATTCTTTAGAAAAATATTTCTAAAGTAGATGATATACTTTCATCATTTATTAAACAAACATAGTCACTTGAAGCAGTACAATGTAAAGCAGGAGACAGTGAACTTTTCCAAAAAGGGCCAGAGAGAAAATATTTCAGACTTTTCAGGCCATAGAATCTGTGATACAGCTACTCAGCCATGGACAATGTGTAAATAGAAGAACATAGCTGTGTTTCAATAAAACTTTATTTACAAAACAAGCACTGGGCCAGATTTGCCAGGGGCCATAGCATGCTTACTCTAGTACCATAACCCACATCCCCTGTGTGGTGGAATCAACAGGTTTGGGAGATCAGCTGAATTTGGGTTTAAATTTCAGCTCTACTCCTTACTAGCTGTGTGGCTCTGGGTAGCTCCTTAGCATCTCTGGCCCATGCTTTCCACATCTGTGTAAAGTGGATCCTGAGCTACACTTTGCAGCATTGTTGAGAGGAGCTACGATGCAGGAACTAACCCTCGGTACATCTCAGTGTATCATTGTGCATGTGACTACTATTAAAATATTTTTGTTATCTTGAGCTTAATGTGATCTAAGAGGGTTTATTTATTTATTTATTTATTTATTTATTTATTTATTTACTGGTGATGGTGGTATTAGAGATTGAGCACAGGGGCATTCTACCTCTGAGCTATACCCTCAGCTCTTTTTATTTGTTTTTTTGTTTTGTTTTGTTTTGTTTTGTTTTGTTTTGTTTTGGAACAGGGTCTTGCTAGGTTGATGAGAGTCCCTCTACATCACTAAGGCTCTCCTTGAACCTATAATCCTCCTGTCTCAGCCTCTCAAGTACTAGTTACAGGCATGCGACACCATGCCTGGATTGAGAGGTTTTTAAGACAACATACAGCATAGTGAGAGAGCCACAAGAACTTACTTTAAACAGTGAAAGGGGAAAAGTATGTGATCAGAGAAGATGGGTAGACCTCATAAGAGCTTTCATAGTCATCAAAGTTTGGGCTTACGAATGAGCGTTGAGATTCCTGGCGGCCACGAGAAGAAGGGAAACAAGCTTCTCACTGTCCATAAGCTGTCAGCATGGCAAGCTCCAAGCAGGCGATGTGGCTGCCACAGTGGTGCTCCACTGTGGACCATGGAGTACTTAGGACTTTACTGAGCCCCCTGCCTTTCTCTAGGTTTTCCTCATTTACACTGACTCAAAGCCAGGAGCCCGAGGGACACTTCACAGTTCTGTTTCAAGCAAATGCCTTGACCGCACTTGGTTGGTGATGCTCAGGTCGGCTTCCTTGGCTTGAGACGTCTTTTTGAAGAGCAATCTACTTTGGAAAAGTGAGGCGTGTCAGGAAGTACTAGAAATACAACACATGTTTGTGTTGTGTGTTCCCAAGTACTCCAGGTGCTGCCTCCTCCCCTGTTTTAAAAATCATTGCCTTGCTTCATTATTTATTCAGCATTTACATCAGTGCCAGAAACTGTGCTAAACCTTGGAATTAAACCACTTGCCTTTTTGCTTCTCCAGCCTCTTTCTCTTAAATGAGTCATGGTGCTGAAGATTTTGTTGATAACTTTACATGATTCCAGTCTTCAAAAACAGAGCTTTGGCCAGGTGTGGTGGCACACGCCTGTAACCCTAGTACTTGGGAGGCTGAGACAGGAGGATTGCAGGTTGGAAGTCAACCTCAGCAATTAGTGAGGCTCTCAGCAACCCAGCAACACCCTGTTTCCAAATAAGAAATAAAATCAGCCAGGGAGGGGGAAGCTTGGAGGTAGAATGCTTCTCAGTACCAACAAAACAAAACAAAAACGGAGCTTTGGTGGTTTTATGGGGAAGAATAATTATGAAGTTAATTAGAGGTCACTTTATAATTACATTGGTCAGAAAAGAAACTTTTAGTTCACCTTGTCCCCGTCACTAGGAGTCATTGCTGCTAAAGAACACATGAAAATGTGTTTGAATGAATCACAATGATGTTTGTAAAATAAATGTTTTTTTTTTTAATTTCCCAACAGAATTCTAGGTCTGGCCATCACTATCAGGTTTTATGAAATCAAATGATGTATGTTAATTAAAGACACACAAAAAGACTGCTCCTTCCAGGAAGAGTAAAAAGCATGTTCTAGAAGGTAGAGGCGGTTTTTGTGAGGTTGTCTTTCCCACGCCCCATACCCTACCCTGTCAATATATATATAAGCCATGTTAATATAAAATATTAATTTCATTGCTGATGACCAGCCATGGGCACTCAAAGCACTGGAGTAAACATGGTTCAGCAAAGTTTTTCTGTGAAGAGTTAGGTGTAACAATTTTTGCTTTTAGGAGCTGGATGGTTTCTATGGCAACTACTCAACCATGGCTGCATGCATTCTTGAGTCTTGAGTGAGACCAGGTAGTGCAAAAGCTGCCACAGACAAGGTTTGCATGACTGGGTATGGCTGTGTTCCAATAAAACTTTATTCACAAAAATAGGAAGTATGTGAGACTTAGGATCTAGCCTGGGGCTGTGGTCTACCCCTGGACTACAGCCCACAGTTCCTTGCAGTGCAAATCATTTTAGTAGCATTTTATTTCATGGTGAGAAATATTTTCCAATTTTTTTTCTTGGAAAATGGGTTATGTTAGGCCTGGTTAAGATGCATAAGTACATATAGCTGATGAATAGGTTAGTTTCAGTCTCTGTAAAAAGGACCCTGGTGCATTTAATAACTGAAAGAAAAGATAAAGAGTTTGAGTAGAATAGTATTCTGTACTAAGTTTTGGAAATACAGGAATGCAGGTCAACTGAGACCACTGAGTACTGTTTGTTTATTTTTGTTCGGTACTAGGGATTGAACTCAGGGACATTTTTATCTCTGAGCTACATCCCCAGCCCTATTTTATTTTATTTTTTATTTTGAAACAGAGTCTCACTAAGTTGCTGAGGACCTCACTAAGTTGTCAAGGCCGGCCTCGAACCTTCGATCCTCCTGTCTCAGCCTCCCAAGTACCAGGATTACAAGTGTGTGCTACCATGCCTGGTTCTGAGTACTATTTAAATAATGAGACAGTGAAGCCTTAATTGGAACTTGAGACCATATAATGATGATGGTAACAATAATCTCTGATACTTATCAGCTATTTATCATGTGACACATACTTAGGTGCCACCCCATCTAAGCCTAACAAGCAGAGGGTCGGTTGAAAATGGCAGAAGAATGGCAGAGTTCTAAGGTCCAGCCAAATACAATGAATAACCACATTTTATAGATCAAGAAATTGAGGCTTAAAGGGACGAAGGACCTTGACTAAGGTCATCTAGTTAATAGACATCGGGCTAGAACTTAATCCAGAATCTGACATTGAGCTCAGCATGGACAGTAGTTTGGAGAATCAGAAAGATCTGTCTCATTTGGGGAATGCGTCATGTAGGACACTTTGCCTCTAAAGGAGATTTGTCCCATTATTAGGATGGATGACAACCACTGCCTACTGGGACAATTATTAAGGTCACTTCAAGGGTGGAGGAGACACTCATACCAGCCAATTTTCTATTGCCAAGAGGAAATTTGTTTGACTCAAATATATGTAAAGAAGGCTAAACAAACTCAACAGATGAGGGGCTCACCCCCTCAATTAAGGACCTCAGCCCATTTTCCACCAAGCGTCTAGCAGGGTTCTCTATGTGGAGTCCGCTGAAGCAGAAATGACAGCTATTCGCTCTCTTTATACATTTACTCCCAACGCCAGTGTTCATTTCCCCTTAGTTCCTACTTGTCTTCAAAATGATGCTTATCACGTAGACACCAGAAGGCCAAAGGGTCTCTTTGCAGTTCACACCTCTGAACTGCTGTAGTGAGTGATTGTTCTGAAATGCAAAGCCAGCCCTGGCACTGTCCTGGGTTCTGATCCATCAGGCTACCCTGAGATCAGGACCTTCCCCATTGTCATTTATGATCCTGTCCCCCAACACTGTGCCCCCACACTCTGGCCCTCCCAGAAATACCCACAGGTTCTGGGTCCTGACTCACTCAGGGCCTTTCTTGTGCTTGGCCTCCGGGCCATTCTTATTTGCCCACTGGACGGCTTTGTGCCATACCCTCTACTGAGCTGCCCTCCTTCCTTCCTCTCACCTGAGCACCACAGTTGAATTTACCAGCCACTTCTTGGAGCATCAGAAACATATGTACCCAGTTATCACCTGAAATACTTGGGGGATGCATTTTTCTCTTTTCTTTTTTTTTTTTTTTTTTGGTGGTACTAGGGATTGAACCTAGGGGCATTCTACCTCTGAACTACACCCCTAGCCGTACTTTTTATTCTTTATGTTGGAACAGGGTCTTACTAAGTTGCAGAGGGCCACACTAAGTAGCTGAGGCTGGCTGCAAACCTGCAATCCTTCTGTCTCAACCTCCCAAGTACTAGGATTATAAGCCTGTGCCACCATGCCTGGCCGGGGATACTTTCTTCTATATTGATTTTTCTTTGTTAGGCTGAGCTTTGGAGGAGCAGAAACCTTGGCTAATTCCTCCTCATTTCAGCTCTGAATCTCTGTTCTGCAACTTACTAAGAGAGTGACCTAGGCAAATCCCTTAATAGTAATGGGAGAGGATGGTAATACCACTTGGGGGTTGTGGAGAGGATTAAGTAATGTCTTGGGTTTTGAAGCATAATACCTGATACCTAATGAGCACTTGTGAAAGTTTAGCTTGTATCAGCATCTCATTACTGGTGGTATCACACTTGTGACAGGCACGTTTACTGCCTTATAGTAAGTACAGGGAGGGATGTAGGTATGTATGGAAGGATGGATGGTTGGATAACAGGAAGGCAAAGAGGAAGGAGGGACAGATGAAAATGGAAATGCATAGTACCACTTGGTGAATTGAACTGAACTGTACATTTTTCTTGTTTTGCAGTACTGGGGATTGAACCCTGTGCCATTCTACCTCCAAGATACACCCTGAGACCTTTTTATTCTCTTGCTAAGTTGCTGCGTATCTCGCCAATTTGCTGAGGCTGTCTTCCAACCTGCAATCCTCCTGTCTCAGCCTCCCAAGTACTAGAATTATAGGCATGCACCACCACGCCCAGCTAAACTATACTTTTAAGGTGCCAGGTCTCAGCTTTCTCAAAGTTCTTGAATTGGTTCCTCCTTAAGTAGTATGGAGGTTATATATTTGTAGATCTGGGGAAACAACTGATAAAGTAATCAAATGTGCAGTAGTGCCGGGCATGGTGGTGCAGGCTTGTAATTCCAGTACTTGGGAGGTTGAGACAAGAAGATCGCAGGTTCAAAGCTAGCTTCAGCTACCTTAGACTATTTTAAAATAAAAATAGGAGCTGGGTGTGGTGGTGTATACTTGTAATCTCAGGGCATAGTGATGCATTCTTGTCATCCCAGTACTTGGGAGGCTGAGACAGGAGGATCGCAGCTTTCCGGCCAGCCTCAGCTACTTAGTGAGACTCTCTGCAACTTTATAAAGAATAAAAAATAGGGCTGGGGATGTAGCTTGGAGGCAGAATGCCCCTGGGTTCAATCCCTAGTTAAAAAAAAAAAAAATTGTGCAGTCACAATTTTAGGCAAGTAACTTGAAGGTTCCCTTCTAGCAATCTATGACAATATTTGTCTGCTAAGAGTCAGGGTTGGCTTCCCTGTTGTGGTCATGGGTCACATGACCAGACCAGCCTGGTATTGCTTGGCGTGGACAAAGACTGACGCCACTGAGCCCAATCCATCCAGTCTGTTCTCGGACTCAGGCTGAGACCACCCACGCAGCAAATCCACATGCATGGGATCCATGGTGGTGTGAACATTTGGGTACTCTCTGAGGACTCTCGCTTCATGGAAGCCTTGGAAAAAGCATTTTGGCTTCTGCGGTTTAGAATGATACTTCCCAACTTGGCCCGTTAATCCAGCTCGTTGTTTTTCTTTCCCCTTGTACCATCTTAACCACCCCGTTGTCACGTCAGAATCCTACGGTTTTGTAATTGGCATGTCAAGACGTCGTATGCTTAAGCCACTCTGGAATCACATTTTAATAACGCAAGAACCATCTTTTTCTCTTCCTAGTAAATTGTTGAGAAGCTAATTCCTTTCAGCCCGAGAACTTGAATATACATTTAAAATAAATCAGCGGTGCTGTACTGCAGAGCCCGCTGAAAATGCCGGATATCCCCTAGGACCATCCTGGTTTCCTTGCAACACTTGTCACCGTGTGGGGTTTTCAGTGTCGGGATGCTTTCTTTCCTTCATTTTGGAGGAATCTATTCAGTACTTTGTCATTCCAAAAACATCAATGGATGCTCTGAATTAGCAGCCAAGCTCTTCAGCATTTAAGCTTAAGCGGCCATGGTAGTTCAGTCACCAGCTGATAATCAAAAAGATATTCAAGATATTCGAGCTGACATTACATAATCAATGTATTCTGTTTTTTTTGGTTTTTTTTTTTTTTTTTGCGGTACTGGGGATTGAACTCAGGGGCATTCTACCTCTGAGCTACACCCCCAGCCCTATTTTTTATTCTTTATTTTGAAACCGAGTCTCTCTAAGTTGCGGAATGCCTCACTAGGTAGCTGAGGCTGGCCGCGAACCCGGATCCTCCAGTCTCAGCCTCCCGAATGCTGGGATTACAAGCGT
>PVLC010005329.1:0-22801 GCA_004027655.1 Graphiurus murinus | reverse complement strand
GTATTCTGTTTTGATAACCAAAAACAGAAAGAAAAAAATGTGTCTGGTTGTCTCAGAAGTACGTAATGGATAAGTTGACAATTTATATAGTTTCTGAGCCTGGATCCTGGTGGAATGTCTCCAGCTAAAAAGCACAGCAATGCGGCAATTTCCCCATCGGATGGGTAAACTCCCAGGAGGCTTCATGGCGGTGTCCGGCCTGGCTGCCTGGAATCAGCTGGGAATCATTAAAAGCACGGGTGCCTCGCTGCAGTTCCGATTTAACCGGCCTGGGTCATGGATGGACGATGGACGGAAAGGAGGGAGGGAGGGAGGGAGAGAGGAAGACATAGTTCTGGCTCTGCCCTGACATTTGGTCCTGTAAAAGCTCCCGGGGGTCTTTTTATATCTGGTGGATTTGGAGGTCTGCTGCTTTTGGGAAACTGAACACAACCCAACAACCAAACAGGTCTCGCCCTGGTTCTTTCCCTCTCAGATCTTAGGATTCTAACCTTGCCTCCTCTGCCGACAGAGCTCATGAGGTCTCTTAAACCATTAGTATGCTGTGCTGGAAAACCTGTCGGCTTTGATGTTAGAGCAGCTCAGGTTCCAACCCAGCCTGGGCAACTGGCAGTTCTGGGCAAGTTGTTTCCTTTCTGTCCGAGGCCCCACTTCCTTCGCCTAGAGTCTAAGGCTGGGTCAGCATTGCACTGCGAGGACCGATCACCCAGCCAGGTGTTCAGTGCTCCGCGGGGGGTGGGTCCCTGGTACAGGGCAGCTGTCTCTGCACTGGTTCCTGCGAAGGCAATGAGCTCAGAGCCAGGGGAACAGCTACCCTGGCCCCTGTGCCTGCAGGGAGAGGCTCTGGGAGCTCAGGGAGGGAAGATGAGGTAGATGTCTGCCTAGGGCGGCCCCGCATGATGGGGTTCCAACAATTCCAGAATGTATGGACATAACTTAATGAATGCTGCACATACATACACACACACACACACACACACACACACACACACACACACACACATCCCTTTGACCCTTTCAGGTCCTGTATTGTATTTTCTGTATTTTGCTCTGTGTGTGTGTGTGTGTGTGTGTGTGTGTGTGTGTGTGTGTTGTGTGTGTTGCTGGGGACTGAACCCAGGTGCATTCTACCTCTAAGCTACACCCCCAACCCTTTTCATTTATTGTTTGGAAACACATCTTACTAGGTTGCTGAGAGTCTCCCTACATTGCTGAGGCTGTCCTAGAACCTGTGATGCTCCTATCTCAGCCTCCCAAGTGCTAGGGTTACAGGTGTGTGCCTCTTTACCTGGCATACTTTCTGTGTTTTAGGTAACCATTCAGCAAATGCAGGGTTGCGACCTGGCCCCTGGGCAGCCAACCTTGGATTCCTGAGCAGTGACCTTCACAGAGCTTCCTTCCCCCTAGGAAGGTCATTCCACACAGAGGGTGTAGTAGTAACTTTTTCTTTTAAATCTAAAACTTTATTTTTTGCACACTTTAAAAGCATGGAAAAATTTTAAATCATAAGCAAAAACATTGAATAAGACACACATTCTGCAATCCTTAGAATCATGGTTGGATGGTATATTTTCTGTCTTTTCTCTTCCCACAGAGTTTCACAGTGGCTGTGAAGTCAGTGGTCATGTTTCATGTATCCTCGGTAATCCACTTTTCTGTGTCCTTGATATGTCATGGACATTTTTACATGCTATTACATCATATGTTTCTTGTTTTTTTTTTTTTGCGGTACTGGGGATTGAACTCAGGGGCCTTCTACCTCCGAGTTACACCCCCAGCCCTATTTTTTATTCTTTATTTTGAAACCAAGTCTCACTAAGTTGCGGGTGTGCCTCACTAGGTAGCTGAGGCTGGCCGCGAACCCGGATCCTCTGGTCTCAGCCTCCCGAATGCTGGGATTACAAGCGTGCGCCACCACGCCCAGCTTACATCATATGTTTCTGTAATTTGAATTTTAAGAATTTAACAGTATCTGTGACATACAGGTAAAGTTAATTGGCCAATCTTGAATCTTTGGATGTGAAGTTTTGTTTTGTTTTTGCTTTTGTACACACTCTGGTGAAGTCCTCTCTTCTTAGCCTAAATTCCTAGAAAAGGAAATTCTGAATCCAAGCAGATGAACACCTTTCAGTTCTACTGTTTGACAAAACCAAATGACCCCCCAGAAAATTTATGGGTAACCTTTTACCATCCCTTTATCAAACACAAGGTAATATGCTACTATTTTCAACTCTTTGCTATAGAGGTCTGAAATGTTATTTTAAAAATTCAGCCGGGCGTGGTGGCACACGCTTGTAATCCAAGCATTCGGGAGACTGAGACCGGAGGATCCGGGTTCGAGGCCAGCCTCAGCTACCTAGTGAGGCACTTCGCAACTTAGTGAGACTTGGTTTCAAAAAAATAAAGAATAAAAAATAGGGCTGGGGGTGTAGCTTGGAGGTAGAATGCCCCTGAGTTCAATCCCCAGTACCAAAAAAAAAAAAAAAAAAAAAAAATTCACACTTACTATAGTCAAATACGTTTTTACAGAAGGTCCCTATGTGTTAGTCACTGAAGTTCTTTTCTCAGTCGCTTGCTCAAGTCATCTACACTCATGGCAGCCCTGGGCAGGGGACACTATTTCCTGATGTGGGCAGCAGAACTCTTAGGATTTCGTCCCCTGGTGGACTAGGGGGAGCTGAAAGAAGCAGGGTGGTGACTGTGGTGGATGGAAGAGCACTGGGCGGGGAGTCCGGATGGCCCGGCTGTAGTCCACTCCATCAAAAGCCATTCCTAACTCATACTTGCAGCGCCACAGGTGACTCTACAAATATTTTCGGAACTTCCTGGGACTCAGCTCTGCTCTGTCACATAAACATTAAGCAGGCTGTTCTTTCTCCTTTCTCTCTCCTTTCTTCCTTCCTCTCTCCCTCCCTGGTCAGGTTTAATAAAATGCCACCCCGTTAGAGGAAGGCTTCACATTGATTGTATACAAGAAGTAGATGTGACCTCCCAGGACCCTAATTCCAAAATCAATTTCCATCCCAAGCTACCCGCCCCATTTGACGTAAGTGCGGTGGATCAAGCAGCTCTTTCTTCCCCTTCTCTATCCAGTGGGAAGGTTTTCCAAGCTTAGAGGAGCTTCACATGGGATTTGTGTCTGTTTTATTTAATGCCCCTTCACTGTACCCTGGGGAAGGATGAGTTTGTACCTGGGACCTGTGTGAACAGGCAGCCAGTCCTACTGCAAATCCTGCCTCTTGGTCTCTGTTTTTCTTCTTTCAATGATTTTTGCTTAGATCACATTGACCCGATTTCATTTCCTTTTAAAAGGCTTACCTGCTTTATGATTTTTCAGACAGATTTTAATCCTATTGATTTTGGTATTACTTATAAACGGTGCCATTTTACACAAGTTTTAGGTCCACAAAAAGGTTACATGGCCCATGGTAGAAATGAAAAGCATGAATACAAAAAGGAAAATCACTTATTATACCGCCTCCATAAATTTGTATTTCTTTTTGAATTTTTTTACGGTAGGGATTTTTTAAACATGCGCAAGAGAGAGAGAGAGAAAAAAAAAGGTATAAAGGACATACCAATGCCCTTCCCTCAGCTTCAATCATCATCAACATATGGTCAATTTTATTCAATCTCTAGCCCCTCTCTTGCTAGATCATTTTAAAGCAAATCCAAGACATCATAAATTTTCATCCATGAATACACTATTACCCCTCAATTAGTACCACTATTCATATTTCAGAATATCACCTTGGCTTTTTTTTTCTTTTTTATCTCCCATAAAGTGACAGAGATACTGTAGGAAAGATGTTAAATAGCTATGTGTTTATAAATACATATTTCAAATATTCTTGAAAGCAACTGTTTTATTTATTTCTTTGTTTTTTTACTAATAGCACCTCTCTCCTCCCCTCCTAGGTGTTCTATCATCATTTAGCGAAGATAGTAAATTGGCAAAATAATACCATATGGTTCTGGGAAGTACCATGAGTAATGTTTTAAAGAGAAAAAATACCCAAATTTTAACAATTTCAACCATTTATTTATTTATTTATTTATTTTTGTGTGTGGTACTGGAGATTAAACCTAGGGGTATTCTACCTCTGAGGTATAGCCCGATTTTATTTTTTATTTTGAAACAGGGTCTCACTAAGTTGCTGAGGCTGGCCTCAAACCTGTGATCCTCCTGTCTCAGCTTCCCAAGTACTGGAATTATAGGCATGGCCTCAACCTATTATTTTTTTAAGTGACTTAATCTCAGGTGTTGAGAAATAAGTTATGAACTAAAACCATAAAGTGCCCCCTCCCCACTGAATACTTTTTAAGACTCTCTTTTCACTGACGCTCTGTGCCTGCTAGAGTCTTTCTTTGTTTCCTTTAATGGCTGAAGTGTAAGTACAGGGTGTAGCTGGATAGGATTGGGGAGGTGTTAGCCAAAGCTGTCCTAGTGAGAGGGGAGGGAGCCCAACTGGAGACCGCTCGCTCAGCCCACTCTGAGGGTGTCAAAATGGGTTCTCAGAGACAAGGGATTCCTTTCCTTTTTCTTTCTTTCTTTTTTTTTTTAACATAATTTACATTCTATAGCATTGACCATTTTAAAGTGTGCAATTTACTGCCTTTTTCTACATTCACCTGGTTGTGCCATCACCACCACTATTGAACTCCAGAACATTTTCATTACTCCAAGAAGAAACCCTATTAAGATGAGCACTCATTCCGGTTTCCCTGGCAACCACTACTCTACCTTCTGTCTCTACTGATTTGCCTCCTCTGGACATTCCCTGTGGATGAAATAATACAATATGCAGACTTGTCTGTCTGTCTCCTTTAACTTAACATAATGTTTTCAACTTTCATCTATATTGTAGCATGTGTCACTAGTTCATTCTTTATTATGGCCGGAAAAATATTCCATGGTATGGATATGCCACATTTTGTTTATCTATTTGGCAATTGAAGGATCCTTTGGTTGTTTGCATTTGGGGGCTACTCTTTTTTTGAGTGTGGTACTGGGGATTGAACCCAGGGGCATTCTACTTCTGAGCTACACCCCCAGTCCTATTTTTTATTCTTTATTTTGAAATAGGGTCTCTCTAGGTTGCAGAGAGCCTCACTAATTAGCTGAGGCTGGCTGCAAACCTGTAATCTTCCTGTCTCAGCCTCCCAAGTACTGTGATTTCAAGCGTGCGCCACCACACCCGGCTTCGGGGCTACTGTTAATAATACAGCTATGAACCCGATTCTCATTGTTCTCCCTCTTGGGACTCATCATGACACCTGGGCTTCCAGCACTCGACGGCAGGGTGGCGGATCCATGAGGCATATCCGTGGGCTTCAGCTTCCCTTCCAAACTCAGCAACAAGGCTCACTCTGCACAGTCTTGGAGGTGTGTCTGCTGGGGCATGCCCAGCGACTGTCCGTTCCCTGAGCCAGCACATGTCCCAGGAGAAGTTTACAAGCCCATGGTCATAGCCAAGAGGAGACAAGATGTTGAGTGACCCTTTTGGGTTTTAAGAAGTGACTGGCTGAATCCTACCTGGGCTCAATTGTTTTGTAAAGTGCTTTCTTTATTTGACCTCTCCTGACCCATGAAGTAATTCTAACCAATTGGCACTGACTCCCTTCAGCACTGGGGTCCAGCTACTTTGCAAGCTGGCGACAAGGGGGGCCACACCACTACCCCCAGGGGAATTAGTCCTCAACTCCAGGCGGCAAGGTTGTATTTCTTCATTAGCTATTCCCAGGGCCCAGGGAGCCCCAGAGGATGTCAGAGCACATTAATTTTTATCATAACATGGAATCTTTCAGGTCTGAGTGGCAGCACACAGCTGTCAAGGGCTTTCTGGGCTCTATTATAGCTCTATATATCTCTAGGCAAAACAGAAGAAAGAGTCATCATCGATAAGGGAATGCACCAATGCGTGAGATGTTTTATTGATTGTTGAACTTGACCATGTGCATAAACATTCCCCAGTTTTTCCCTATGTCTATGTAAGTTCACCTCTGCCACCCCCATATTAATCTCTCTGCACTAGAACTGCAGGAAGTATCTTTTAAGTAAGATCTCTTGCACAATAATAATGAAATCTAGTCCCTACAACTATTCTATAAATATATTTAAAAAATGAATGTTCCCTTCCCATGAATTTCCAGCAGAATTTATGCACCCATGGTATTGCAGAAGTTCATAAATAATGGCTCTTAGAGCCTAATAATGCTTTATGTCTACAAAATGTAATTTTAATTTGAAGGAATGCTCGTGCGTTTCCGGGAAGGCTAGTTATTTGCTCATTATCTTTAGTTTGCCCACTAATCAACTGAGTAAGAGGCTTAAAAAAGATACAATTTACGTAAAGAAGAGGCCCAGGTATTATTTTAATAGAAACACTGCTAACAAATGCCGGTGCTCCTGGATGTGCCAGAACCTATACTGGAGACTGCCGGTGTGAAGATTACACAGAGCCTCCAACCTGGAGACCATGGTCCAGGCCAGAAAGCAGTTTTGCCTTGTAAGAGTGCACATGGTGTTCACAGGTGCACCCTAGCAGTGCCTCCTTGGCTCTGGCCCTCCCCACCCCCACCGCCCCAAGCCTCCCAGATCCTCCTGACGTATCAGTAGTGGGCGTGTTTTGTGGGGTGCATGGAGTCTGCATTCAGGTGCTACCACTGCAGAGAACACAATGGTGTGAGCTCTGTAGTACAGTTTCCTAAGGACCACATGGCATGGTTTACAGGGAAGATGTACACAGGTACATACCCAATTTATCTTAAAATGCCTTTGTTTGGTTTGGTGCTACTGGGGGTGGAACCTGTGGGGTAGGGTTTTTTTTCTGAGCTACACTCTAGGCCTGTTTTATTTTTTAAATTTTGAAATAGGGTCTTGCTAAGTTATTGAGAATGGCCTCAAACTTGCAATCCTCCTGTATCAGCCTCCCAAGTACTGGGATTACAGGCATGTGCCACTATGCCCTTCTACATAGGTTAATTTCCTTCCTTCCTTCCTTCCTTCCTTCCTTCCTTCCTTCCTTCCTTCCTTCCTTCCTTCCTTCCTTCCTTCCTTCCACTGAGTATTGAACCCAGGGGCATTCTACCTCTGAGCCATACCACTAGCCCTACTTCATTTTTTATTTGGAAACAGCATCTCACTAAGTTGCTGAGAACCTGGCTAAATTGCTGAAGACAGCTTTGAACCTATGATCCACTTGTCTCAACCTCCCAGGTACTGGGATTACAGGTGTGTGTCACCATGCCTGGCTCATGGGTTAATTTTTTTTTTTTTTTTTTTTTGCAGTACTAGGGGATTGAACTCAGGTGCATTCTACCTCCAAGCTTTACCCCCAGCCCTATTTTTTTTTCTTTATTTTGAAACAGGGTCTCACTAAGTTGCAGAGTGCCTCACTAGATAGGTGAGGCTGGCCACAAACCCAGATCTAACGGTCTCAGCCTCCCAAATGCTGGGATTACAAGTGTGCACCACCACGCCTGACTGGGTTAATTTTTTAAAGTTAAAATCAGAAAAAAAAAAAAAAAGCTTCACTTAGCAGAAGTTTTTCCAAAGAAGGAGGCTAAAAAATATAGGGGAGTTGGTTCCAGTGCATTTAAAAAAGTAAATACAGGTGGTCCTTATGTCAGCAAACTGGTACCCAAATGACTGTATTGTGGGTAATGTCGCCATAGAGGGGGATTCTATGGGTGAGAAAGGAAAGGAAAGGAAAGGAAGGAAGGAAGGAAGGAAGAAAGACCTTATACAATTAAAAAAAGAGAGAGAGATAGAGACAGGAGACTTGATTACAGATTTAAAACCAGCCTCAGCAACTTAGACCCTCAATAGCCTAGCAAGACCTTGTTTCCAAACAGAAAATACAAAGGGCTGGGAATGTATCTTGGACATAGAGTACCCCTAGATTCAATCTCTAGTATTGCAAGACAAACAAAAAAACAACCACAGCGAACTTGGTGATTGCAAAGATGCAGAGAGATTACCCAAGTGGTATCTTATTTAATTTTTCAGGAATTTAGTAATTCAACAAATGTCTGTTGTACATTGGGCAAGGTCCTAGGCGCGGGCAGGCAGGAGGTGATTCAGCTGCGTTCTCTGTCCTTCAGAGCCCGCTCGTGCATCCTGAGGACCTGCTGCTCCACTGTGGTTAAGGGTCCACCTCCCCCTTCTCTTGCTCTTGCTAGCCACAGCTCTCTTCCACTGCCAGTTCCTTCCCTTCTCTGAGTTGTACAGTTTACTAAACTCCATTACAGCCTCTAACCCAATTTCTCTGGGAAGGGAAGATGATTCAGTTGTCACAGGAAGCAAGGGGGATTTGCCATGAGACCCTTAGTGTCCCCTTTCTCCGTCTGTGGGGGGAGCCATGTTCAGCTGAGGTTATGCTGCTCTTCCTTCTCCTGTCTTCCCTTTCCATCCGTACTGTGTTTTCTGTTGATTTTCCAGTTTATTAAATATTCCCAGGAGGCCAGAACACAGGACAATAAAGCGCTTAAATGCAGAGGGCAGGGGAACTGTGGAAACAGCTGGAACCGCAGCAGCCAGGTGTCAGACCTGCAGCTCAGATAGCGCGCCCATTGGACTGAGTGCGCAATTAGCAAATCGATGTGGTTTCTCTCAGAAAACGGCCATGGAGAGGGTGCGGATGTGCTTCGGTTGTAACCCCCCCCGCCCCATTTCGAATCAATGAGGTTGAGATTTTGCTGCTGGGACTGCAGCTGATGGGATGGGAAAATATAATCAAGATAATGGACAGGAGGCAAAAATTTTAAGAAAATAACCCAAACAAGAGCATTTCCATTTTCCGTTAAGTGTATATACTGATGGTTCCGGAATCTACTATAAGAAGCTCTAAATGGTGCATGAAATGAAAAATTCCTGGTGGTCTCCAGGGGATACAGCCAGCGCCGGGCTCTACCCTGGGTGGTTGTTTGGGGTTATTTTCTGTATTCCAGCTGAAGTAAAATAATAAAAAAAAAATAATTAAGGGTGGCTCTCTTATCTTGACAGCAGAATTCACTTCTGGCTAATTATTATTTTAATGCTTGACGGTGTCCATCAAATTCCTGACATCTGCAGGGCCCTGCGAAATTTAGAAGTGCAGCTGATGGTCATTGACCACCCAAGCTGATATTGGGTTTGTGTGTGGATATTTCTCTTGTTTTATGTGCTGTCCTTCCTTGCTCTGTTTATTCAGGAGGCGCTCTCTCCAAGAGAGTATGAGCAAGGGCATGGGAAGCAATATATAGGTATGTTCTAAATGTGGAAGAAAATTCTATACCTTTTTTTATATATTTTTTTCTGGGTACCATATCCACAAAGTATAGTGCAACCTCTAGAAATTAGGCAGTTGCTAAAAAGAAACCAGCCTGTTTTAGGCACCCTCTCTATCAAGGCCAATGCTAGGCATTTTATTTGTTTTCTTTTGTTTTCACAATTATTAAACAAGCCAGGCATTATCATTTGCTTTTACAGGGGACACAGCTGTGGCGCAGAGAGATTTATTAACTTCCCTAAGAATGAGAGGCAGACCCATGCTACAAAGTGGGTTTTTATCTGTCATGTAGGTTTTTCCTCCCTAGTCTCCTTGAATTGCACCAAACAAAAGAATTCCCTGATGAAAATATTCTGATGCTAAAAAAAATTAACTAGAGATCAAGTTTCTCATTCTTTCAATACAACAACTAACAACATTTATCAAGGGCATCTCATGTAAAAGGAAATTGCTTATGAGGTTCCTTCTAAAATACGCCCTTAATCTAGCATGGTGGTACATTTCAGTAATCCTAGTAGTTGGGAGACTGAGACAGGGGCATCTCAGATTCAAGGCTAGCCTGGGAAACTAAGTGAGACTCTCAGCAACCTAGGGAGACCCTGTTTCAGAAGCACACACACACAAATTTAAATACTGGTGATATAGCTTGGAGACAGAATGCCCCTGGCTTCAATCTCTAGTTCCACAAAATAAAATAAAATAAAAAGATGCCCTTAGTGCCAATGATATTGTAATGAAGCCTTCCCCAACTTACTGATGTTTGCAAAATCAAGTGCTTCAATGCACTAGTATTTCATTATTAACTACTACTAATTTTTTTAAAACAATCCATGAGTATCCATGAAACCTCGAGTTTGAGAGGTTAGTTATGTCTTTTTCCAACATATCATACTATGTAATTAGCTTTTCCAACTGTCCCACATGTGATCTGAAGCAATCCAGCGGCGGGTGCTGTGGCTGGCCAGCTGTGAGGCTGGCGGCTTGCTGATGTGTGGAGGACCTAGCTGGGCTTCACACAGCTGCAGAGAAGAATCGCTACACCCAGTTTGTGCTACCCTCCTTGGATTTCAACTAAACCAGCCCTAGTTACTTAAGCAGGGGTCCCTCCTTGGGGGTCTACAGGATTCCCCCCTCCTTTTTCTGGGAAGAAAAGCAGTTAAAAATCTGGTGCAGAATAGTTTCCTTCTGGGAGCCCGAGTCCTTAGGCCCTTGCCATTGAATTTCAGAATATTTCCAAATAGTATGAATTCTTGTGACTTACTCCAGAAATGTCCCAGATGGTGTGACATTCTGTTACCACGAGGAACTGGAGAACGTTTCCCTTTGCATAGCATTCCACTTAGCTCATTCTTGTACTGCCTCAAATGAGATCTCTCAAAAGCTGCAGTTGCCTTAATATTCTGGGAGGGTGTTTATTTAACCTGAAAAATCCTCCCTCAGTTTGCAGGGGCATGTTAACAATTTCATTTACAAATCTGTACTGTAACTTAACCCTGTGGCAGTGGCTACTGCTGCACTTAGACTTAAAAATTTTTTTTTCATACTGGGGGTTGAACCCAGGGTCATTCTTCCTCTGAGCTACACTCCTAGCCCTTTTTTATTTTGAAATGGGGTCTCACTATGTTGCTGAGGGTCTTGCTAAGTTGCTGAGACTGGTCTCAAACCTGCCATTCTCCTGTCTCAGCCTCCCAAGTACTGGGATTACAGGCATGTACCACCATGCCTAGCTTGTTCTTAGACTTTTAAAGCACTCTCCTCCTCTTCCTCATGTTTGAAATTATATATCTGATTCTTAGGTTCCCTGAGTCATAATGGGACTCATCTGTGCTTTATCTCCAAAGCACACAGGACGACACTGTCTTTATTGATCAGAAAGAGCCACACCCACCTTCCCCACCTTCTTCAGGCATTTTTTTAAGTCTTAATATATCAAAACCTAGCTAGGGAATGGCCTTAGACCAAATGTCATAGGGAGAATAGCATTCATTTGGATGTATCAGTTCAGATGCACATGCACTAAGCTTGCTTCTTAGTACACACCAGCTCCTGAGCAGAGGAAGGCTGCCCGCCTGCCTTAGGGGAGTGAGCATTGCCTACGGGTAGAGACCACATCTCACTCACAGACTGTGGCACACAGTGCCCCGGGATGTGTGAGGTAGCGTAGGAGTGGACACGTCCGTCCCAGATAGGACTGAAGGCGAGTTCCCCTGGAAAATGCAAAGCACAGGTGCTGGCGTTGAGTGTACAGTGAGCACTCAGGGTGGCTGAGACTGGGTCGCTGCCATTTGCTAGTTGTTCTAGTCAGATCTAGAAGAGCTCAGAAGCTGGGGTTTGGAGTTGACGTGATTGAGTCATGAGGGTTTTAATCTCAGCAGTGGGTAAGTCCATCGTGGCTGGAGAGGGTGGGTCCTGGGGCTGCACCCTGGGGGTTATATGTGCTCCCTCCTCCCCTCAAGCCCTCTCCCTTGCTTGGCCTCCATGACATGAGGAGCACAGCCCAGGTGCTCTCTACCACCACTGTGTCCTGCGATCTGCCCTGGCCTCGCATGGACCGAACCCCAAAACCATGAGCAAATAAGTCTCCCTTCCCCAAGGTTGCATGGTGAAGTCTTCTTAGATTATTTAGATTATAGCTGTGAAAGTGAACCATGACCAGATAAGTCTCCCTTCCCCAAGGTTGCATGGTCAAGTCTTCTTAGACACTCAGGATAAAGGGCCGGGCTCAGAAGGGTGATAAAGGTCTGTTGGAGGTGCTGATAGGATCCTGGCTCTGCTCAGGTTGCTATCACAGGCATTCAGTACCAGGGTAAGGACTTGAGGGCCCAGGGGGCTTGTGTAACAGCCTGAATTCCAGTTCCACCCATCTTTCTGTTGGTAATAAGTTTAAAGAGCATGTGTTCTTGTTCTTTCTGTCAGCCACACCAAGGTTGACTTCATAAACGTTCTATGGAAGAGGGAGCCATTACTAACCTTCCAGATGAGGACCAAGGGCAAGGAATCTCCGAGCAAGTCAGAGTCTTCGAGTGGCCCTTGGGAGGTGGACAAGGTTGTGACATGTGGAATGGGCAGCTGGGACAGAGGGAGGGACATCAGGAAGAAGAGAAGACTTAAGGAGAGAACATGAAGAGCTTAGGTTAGCATGTTGACTTTGAACATGTAGGGGCTGAATCCATGAAGACAGGCCCAACTAGTGGGTAGGAGTGAGATTCTAGAACCTCCAAGGACTTGGGGCTGCTGCAGTGTCTTGCAAGTCATCTTCATGCAGGTTTTGTTTGGACTCTTGGAGCTGGATGCAGTTACTACCTGGGGCACTTGGGGACTGAATTAAAGATGGAGGACAATGGAACTGTGGACGGAGAGGGAGAGCTGGAGGAGACAGAGCTGAAGCAGTGCCTCAGAAGCATGTAGAGAGGGAAACATTGGGAGGTCTGAGCGTGGACTGTGTCACAGAAGCTAGGAGAGAGGAAAGTGGCCAGAATCAGGGAGGAACAGGGTCCATTGCCACAGAGAAGTCTAATCTCAGCAGAAGGGAGATTGGAATATTTGCGAGTTTGTTTCCAATTTTCAACCCCAAAGGATGGGTCCTCTTCCCCTCTTGAAATGGGGAACCAGCCGGGCGTGGTGGCGCACGCTTGTAATCCCAGCATTTGGGAGGCTGAGACTGGAGGATCTGGGTTCGCAGCCAGCCTCAGCTACTTAGTGAGGCACTGCACAACTTAGACTCTGTTTCAAAATAAAGAATAAAAAATAGGGCTGGGGGTATAGCTCGGATAGTAGAATGCCCCTGAGTTCAATCCCCAGTACTGCAAAAAAAAAAAAAAAAAAAAAAAAAGAGAGAAATGGGGAACCAATAACAAGACCAAGCACCTGTTGAAGAGTGAAGAAGTCTTTAATTCTTGGCCAAGAATAGGAGATAAGCTAACACATTAACTTCCCACCTTTGGGGAGGTTGAGATCTTATAGACATGAGGTGAATGAAAGGAGGGGGAGGGCTAGGCTAATAATGAGGAATATTCATGTCTTCCATTATTATTATTATTATTATTATTATTATTATTATTATTATTATTATTAATGTCTTCCATTATAATGAAGTTGGAGACTAGACTGTCTGAGAATTTCTTCTGGTAGCCATCTTAGATCCAACAGGAAAAAGAACTTGTGGCCTCAGGAATTCCGTCCTCATGAACAGGCCTGTTAGGGCAGGGTGAAACTTCAGCTGGGCCACCCAGGCAGTGCAAAAGACCAGGCCGGGGTAACAGATGGAGAAGTCATTGCTCCGAGATTCTTCATGGTAAAGGAACAGGATCCATGCTTGGTGATAAGAAGTGGATTTGGACAAGGAAAGAGACTCAATGAAAACAAATATCTTGCCGGGCATGGTGGTACACGCTTGTAATCCCAGTACTTGGGAGGCTGAGACAGGAGGGTCCAGGTTTGAAGCCAGTCTCAGCTAATGAGGCTCTCTGCAGCTTTGTGACACTCTGTTTCAAAATAAGGAATTAAAAATAGGGCTGGGGGTGTAGCTTGGAGGTATAATGCTCCTGGGTTCAATCCTAAGTACTTCAAAAACAAAAACAAAAAACAAACAAAAAGAAATATCTCAATACTGTTGAGACCATTGATGGCGAAGACGGGGGCCTGGGCAGCTTGGACGTGCTTCAGTGCCAGGGCCTGACTTGCTGTCTCTTTCCAGCCTCTCTTTCCTTCTCTTCTGGTTTTCTCCTATCTGGTGATCAGGAAGATCTGATGAGGCTGAAGGTCAGGCAGTAAGAATGAGTCAGTGGAGAGGGAAAGATTGAAAATGCCAGAAAGAAGGGATGGCCGATGGGTGGGGCCCTTGGGGGTCAGAGGAGGAGCGAGGTAGAAGGAAACTTAGGGATCAGCTGTTGAGAAGCAGGTTCAGGGCAGCCTGTGGCCTGGGGCCCACATCTGTGTATCACCGCTCTGATAGGAGCACTCGCCTGTGTCTTCCCTGCTCACCCCCAGGAGCAGGAGCAGGAGCAGGAGAGCTGCCCCCTGGTGAATAAGTAGGGCCCCCCTGCCTTAACTATGGAGAGGCTGGTGTCTGGCCCATGAGGTCTGCATTGGCTGTAGCCAAAGAGGATGCTTTCTAACCTCCACCTGCCTGGCTAAGAGGTTCTGAATGCCTGGGGTCCACAGGACAGACCTGTAGGGCTTTCTGCCCTGGGGAGAGCCACAGAGAACATGGAGGCTTGCTGCTGTTGAAATCTCCAGTTCTGCACACAGGCTGGCCTCTGCTCTCCACCGCCCTCCCAGATCAGGCTCCACCCAAGAAGAGAAAAGTTAGTCCCTTCAAGTGCTGACCAACAACCTCAGCTTTGGGCCTGGAATGCTACTATTTTTGTTTCCATCATCTCTTTAGAGTTTGAAGTTTTCTTTTGATACTGTGTAAATATTCATCATCTCAGACCTTTTTGAATTGCAATGGCTTTTTGTCAAAACTGAGCAAAATGTGCCATTTGAATAATAAAAGCCTCATTAAAGCCAGGCTAAAGGAATCCCTTTCCTTTTGCACAAGCCAATTAGGTGTCTTTACAATTAAGAAAAAAAAGTCAAGCACTTTATAGTTTCATATTCCATCAGCCTGTTTTTAATTAATAGAGGTGACACGTTTTTAGGGACTGCAGTACATGTTTTGCCTCTGGTGTTGTGCAATTAACATTAATGAAGGGTATTAAAATTTGGTGAGAGAGAAAAGGGTTTTCCAGGTCCTCTGAGGGTTCTTGCCTCCAGGCAGAGTGAGGTCTTTGGTTGGTTTGCTGGTCCCTGAGAAAGTGATAGGCACAAACAAAGGTAAGTGCAGGAAGTTTGCACTGGGAAGGTGTAGTGTCACAATTCTAAATGTCCAGCCATGTGCAAAGACGGGAAACACTTCAGAGATCAGCTTCGAAGAATTTAATTTTCTCTAGTGGATAAAAGGAAAGGATAGGGAGATAAGGAAGCAACCTTTATTTATCCAAGCAGCCTGGCAAGATACTGAGGCTGTGCCCATCAGGAACTTGGGCAGGGGTATTCTGCTGCTCCTAGTTTACATGGGCGGAACCATGTTTACTGACATTAACTAAGAGGTCATGAGGCAGATAAAACCTGCAGCAGCCTTGCATTAGAATTTTAGCACTTAGCCTTATCCATTTCAGTGTGTAATTTTTTAAATTATACATCATAGTGAAGTTCAATGTGGTAAAAACATGTGTGCACACAGCTCTTGCTGTATGCCTTCTCTCAACAGCCTAACTGGTGGGATGTGGAGAGCAATACACCAGTTCTGTTATTAGGAGAACAGATATTGTAAGTTAGCCTTGAAGCCAAATCACCTTTTTGTTTTGGTTGTGTCTCTATTCATTTATATGCTTATTTGTTTATACTGGCTGTTTCTGAAACTTAATTTCTGAACTCAGGGAAGTTGCTTTGACTCTCTTGTTTTCTTGTCTATAAAATGGCAACAATAATACACGTCACCTCATGCAATTATGAAGATTAACTGACGGATGCTAGTGTACAGGAAACTCTTAGCAAGTGTCTAACCCATTGCTGAAAGAGAGAGAGAGAGAGAGAGAGAGAGAGAGAGAGAGAGAGAGAGAGAGAGAGAAAGAAGAAGAAGAAGAAGAAGGAGGAGGAGGAGGAGGAGGAAGAGAAGGAGGAGGAGGAAGAAACAATACATCAATATCTCTGGATGCAGCCTAAAAGAAGCTGAAATGTAATATATTTGACTGTCTTTCCCCCTTTCCCCCCCAAGATTTTTCCCAATGGTTCTGCCTTTCTACAAACTTAGGTTATCCCAGCTACAAACCAATAGGTTCTGCTTTGATGTTTTAACAGGGCCTGGTGGGCACTTTATGTGAAGAGTAGGTTATTCCATCCAAACACAGCTGACTTCAACCACATCACCACTTTCATGTTTCAGATAGGTGGAATATTGGGAAACAGATCAAGAAACAGAACAAATAAGACAGTTTCTTAATGGGATCCAGATTACCCCATGATGTTGAGATTTCATGAATACTTAAAAAAACCGATTTATAAATATACTTTCTAGTTATAAAATGTATGCTTTCCACTAAGAATTTAAAGAAGCATTACTATCAATTCTTCACAAACTTTTCCCCCCAAAATAGAAAAGGAATTATTCCTAACTCACTAACTCATTATGAAGCCAACATTATTCTGATGTCAAAACCTCTATCAATAGAGACAGAAAATCTTCAACAAAATGCTACCAGCCGGGTGTGGTGGCGCACGCTGTAATCCCAGCATGTGGGAGGCTGAGACCAGAGGATCTGGGTTCGAGGCCAGCCTCAGCTACCTCGTGAGGCACTCCGCAACTTAATGAGACCCTGTTTCAAAATAAAGAATAAAAAATGGGGCTGAGTGTATAGCTCGGAGGTAGAATGCTCCTGAGTTCAACCCTCAGTACCGAAAAAAAAAAAAAAAATGCTACCAAACTGGATGCAACAATATATAAAAAGGAGTGCACACTATTAGTAAGAGGTTTGATCTACGGAATTCAAAATTAGTTTAATGGTCAAAAATCAAAATAATACATACTGTCAGAAGAATAAAGGATCATCTCGGTAGAGGCATGGAAAAGAGCTCAATATCCTTCCATGATGAAAGGACTCAACAAATTTGGAATAGAGGGGTCTTTCTTCAGTCTGGGAAACACATTGAAAAAAAGCTCACAACCAATTTCCTATTTAATACTGGAATGTTTTCTTATTTAATAGTGAAATGTTTTCTCCTAAGATCAGGAAATTTTAGATGAGGATATTCATTGCCATTGCTTCCATTCAGTATTGTTCTGGAAATTCTAACCAGGATAATTATTCAGAAATAAAAACAAAACATGCCAGGCTGGGGATGTAACTCAGTGGTAGAGCACTTGCCTGCCATGTGTCAGACCCTTGGCTTCAATTCCCAGCACTGCAAAAGAACAGAAAGCAAACAAGCAAACAAAAAGCCATCTAAACTGAAAAGAGAAAGTAAAACTTTCTTACAGATGAAATCACTTTGTATGAATAAAATCTTAAGAAATCCACTTTAAAAAATCTTTAAGAAATCTATTAAAACTAACAAATGAGTTCAGCTAAGTACCAGGGTAAAAGATCAATACACAAAAGTCCATTTGTTTCTGTATGTCAGCAATGAACAACTCCAAAATGAAGTGAAGAAAAACAAAAATTCTGCTTTTAGAAACATCAAAAGGAGGAAAATACTAAGAAGTAAGTTTGATAAAAGATGTGAAAAACGTGTACTTTTAAATCTAAAAGATCTTGTTGAAAGGAGACCTAAATGAATATAAAGACATCCAATGTTCACGAATAAGAGTACTTAATATTGTTCAGGTGTCAATATTCCTCAAATTGATCTATAAGTTTAATTTAGTCTCTTTCAAAATTCTAGTTGACATTTTTGCAGAATTGAAAAGCTGATTCTAAACTATATCTTAGTGCAAAGAACCTGAACAAGAAAAATAAGCTTAAATATGAAGAACAAATTTAGAGGATTCCCATTTCCCAGTAATAAAAACTGTTGTACTGTCATACATATGGCTTTATAAATAATAGAATACAATTGAGAATAAATAAATAAGCCCTGTGTGATCAATTGAATTATCACAATGGTGCCGAAATAATTCACTGAAGAAAGAATAGTGTTTTCCTGAAATGGTATTAGAACAACTGTATATTCACATGCAAAATAATGGAATTAGATTGCGTACATTCACCCTACTTTTAGCTGAAAATGGATCATGAATCCAAATATAAGAACCCAAACTATAAGTCTCTTAGAAGAAAACATAGGAATATATCTTTGTGATATTGGTGTAGGCAATGGTTTCATACATGTAACCCAAAAAACACAAGTGATACAAGATAAAAAAAAAAGAATAAACTTGAATTCATCAAAATTAAAAGTGTTTATTTATCCTAGATATTAGTCCTCTATCAGAAGAGTAGCTGGCAAAAATTTTCTTCATGAGGTTCATGATAGTTTCCTTTGCTGCACAGAAGAGCTCTTCAGTTGAAAGCAATCCCATGTATATGTATTGATCTTCCTTTGAGTTGCTTGTGCTTTTGGGGTCTTGTTGAGAAAATTTTTACCTGTGCCTATGTGATCAAGTGTTGGTCCTATGCCCTCTTCAAGTAACTGCATGGTCTCTGGCCTTTGATCCACCTTGAGTTGACTCTTGTGCAGGGTGAGAAAGTGGGGTTTATTTCCATTTTCCTGCATATAGTTAACCAGTTTTGCCAACACCATTTGTTGAAGAGGCTATCTTTTTTCTAGTGTATGTTTTTGGCTCTTTTGTCAAAGATCAGTTGACTGTAAGCACGTGGGTCTGTTTCTGAATCTTCTATTCTGCTCCATTGGTCTATGTGTCTGTTTTTGTGCCAGTACCATGCTGTTTTTATTACTGTGGCTTTGTAGTAGAGTTTGAAGTCAGGTATTGTGATACCTCCTGCATGGTTCTTGTTACTAAGAACTACTTTGGCTATCCTGGGCTTTTAGTTGTTCCAAATGAATTTAAGGACTGATTTTTCTATGTCTATGAGGAGTGACCTTGGTAATTTCATGGGTATTGCATTGAATCTGTAGATTGCTTTTGGGAGGATGGCCATTTTGATGATATTTATTCTGCCTATCAAAGAGCATGGTAGATTTTTCCATCTTCTAAGGTCTTCATCGATTTCTTTTTTTAGCTTTTTGTAGTTTTCCTTATAGAGGTCTTTTACCTCTTTTGTTAGGTTTATCCCTAAATATTTTATTTTTGGGGGTGCTATTGTGAATGGAATTGTTTTCTAGATGTCTTTTTCATTGGTTTTATGGTTGACATACAGGAAAGTTTCTGATTTTTGAAGATTGATTTTGTATCCAGACACTTTTCTGAACTCGTTGATCAGTTCTATACGGTTTTTTGGCTGACTTTGTTGGGTCTTCTAAGTATAGTATCATGTCATCTGCAAAGATGAATAGTTTTAGTTCTTCTTTCCCTATTTTTACCCCTTTGATTTCCTTCTCGTGCCTTATTGCTCTGGCTAGAGTCTCAAGTACTATGTTGAACAGAAAAGGTGATAATGAACATCCTTGTCTTGTTCCTGTTTTTAGCGGGAACTCTTGCAGTTTTTCTCCATTTAATATGATATTGGCTGTAGGCCTATTGTATATTGCCTCTATGATTTTGAGGTATGTGCTTTCTATTTCGATTCTCTGCAGTGCTTTTAGGATATACAGAGAACTCAAGAAATTCACAGCTAAGAAAACAAATAACCCAATCAAAAAATGGGAAAAGGATCTAAATAGACACTTCACAAAAGATTAAATACAAATGGCCAATAAATGTATGAGGAAATGTTCAACATCATTAACAATCAGATAGATTCAAATCAAAACTACCTTGAGATTTCATCTAACTCCAATCAGAATGGCAATCATCAAGAACACAAACAACATCAAATGCTGGCGAGGGTGTGGAGAAATAGGAACCCTAATACATTGTTGCTGGGATTGCAAATTAGTGCAAGCACTTTGGAAAACAATATGGAGGATCATCAAACGAATAGGAATGAACCATCCAGATGATTCAGCAATACCACTTCTGGGTATCTACCCAAAAGAACGGAAACCAAAGTATCAGACCAACACATGTGTATCTATGTTTTTTTTGTTTTTTTGTTTTTTTTTTTTTGCGGTACTGGGGATTGAACTCAGGGGCATTCTACCTCCGAGCTATATCCTCAGCCCTATTTTTTATTCTTTATTTTGAAACCGAGTGTCACTAAGTTGCGGAGTGCCTCACTAGGTAGCTGAGGCTGGCCGCGAACCCAGATCTTCTGATCTCAGCCTCCTGAATGCTGGGATTACAAGCATGCGCCACCACGCCAGGCACGTATCTATGTTTATAGCTGCACAGTTTACAATTGCCAAACTATGGAACCAGCCAAGATGTCCATCAACAGATGAATGGATTACAAAACTCTGGGATTACACAATGGAATTTTACTCAGCCATAAAGAAGAAAAAAATCATGTTATTTGCAGGGAAATGGAAGGAACTGGAAAACATTATGTTAAGTGAGATTAGTCAGTCACAAAAAGTAAAAAATCATATGCTCTCCCTAATATGTGGAAGCTAGGGAGAAAATAGGACATAAGAGAGACTCCAGAAGAAGAAGGTGAATTCTTAGGTGAACAAAGAATTTGACTTAATGGAAGGTGATGGGGGGAAGGGGGACACCCTAATGAGCATGATGTACTTTCATGAATACATCAAAGTCAATCACTAAACTGACCTTGAGAAGGAGGGAGGAGGGAGTGGGGTGGGAATTGGGAAAGGGTTAGATGAGAAATGTGTGTGTGTATGCCTTTACCTATACCAGCTTGTACCTAACAAAGATGTATGATTACAATGCACCAATTAAAAATTAAAAAAATTAAAAGTGTTTATGCTGCAAATAATTGTGCCATCAAGAAAATATAAAGGGAACCTGAAGGATGGGAGAAATATTTGCAAATTGTGTATCTGATAAGGAATTTATATTCAGAATATATAAAGAACCCTTACAATTCAATACTAAGAACATCAACAACTTATTGACAACGTGGGCACAAGGTCTGAATACAGACTTCTCCAAAGAATATGTACTGTTTGATAATGGCTACATAAAAACATGCTTCCCATTATTAGCCATGATGGAAAAGCAAATAAAATCCACAATGAGTTGCCACTTCAATGTGGAGAAATGAGAATCTTGATACTAGGAAGAAGATAGGGCATAAGAGGGACTCCAGATGAAAAAGGAGAAACCCTAGATAAGCAAAGAAGTTGACTTAGCTGAAGGTGATGGATGGGTGGGGGGGACACCCTAATGCACATACATGATACTTTCACAAATATATCAAAGTCAATCACTAAACTGAACTTGACAAGGAGGGAGGGAGAGGGAGTGGGGTGGGAATTGGGGAAGGGGTTAAATGAGAAATGTGTGCATGTATGCATTTATCAGCTTGTACCTAACAAAGATGTATAATTACAATGCACCAATTAATTAAAAAAAAAGATTTGCACAAACTGAAAAATGTAAAAAAAAAAAAATTGTTGCATCCACTTTGCAAAACACTTTGGCACTTCCTCAAAGAGTTAAACCTAGAGTTATCTTGAGAACTGGACATTCCACTTCTAAGTATATACTCATAAGAAATATAAATCTCCACAGTAACTCGTTCATGAATGTCCATTGAAGCAATATTCACATTAGACAAAAAGTAGATACAACCCAAATGTCCATCAGCTGGTGAATGGATAAGGAAAATGTGATCTGTCAATGCAGCGGAATTGAGGAGGGAGGGGGGATAAAAAGGATTGCTGTACTAACCCATGCTAGCAGTGGATGAACCATGTAAACATTATGTCAGGAAAAGAAGAGAGTCACCAGAAGGCCACGTACTACATGATTCTATTTATACGGAGTGTTCAGAATAGGCAAATCTGTAGAATGAAAACTATATTAATGATATTGTGGAGGTAAGGAAAAAATGGTTAATGACTCTTAATGGGCATGGAGTTTCTTCCTGGAGTTACGAAAATGTGGTAAAATTAGGATGTGGTGATGCTTTCACAATTTTGTGAACATGCTTAAAACTATCGAATTATACATTAGAAGGAGGTGACTTCCGGGAAGATGGCGACGGAGTGAGACACGTCTCAAGAGCCGCTGTGAGCTCGATTCAAATCAGTCGTGGATCCAGTTTTTTGAAAGAAGAAAAAAAGCAACAGAAAGGTGGAAAACGCCGCGAAAACTGGAATACAGCTGAGCAGAACCCGGAAGGCCGACCAGGGAGAGCAAAGAAGCCCGTCTCCGCGGCCCTGGCGCCACGCCGACAGGCATAAGACACCACTGAGCTGGCCCCGGCGTGGAGTCTACTAAGAAAGAAATACACAACAACCCTCTGCACCCCACTGGCCAGAGCTGAAGTGAGCGACTCCTGAACTCCTCATCCTAGCCAGGCGGCATTTCGAGGCACCTTCGACAGAGACCGGAACGCGTGGTATGACCAGCTTAAGCCCCCGCAGGCCCATCCCAGCTCACCTCTCCTCACGGAGCCGGAGCAGAGAGAATTGCACCCCAGGGCTTGGGTCAGGACTGCCGCAGGAACAGCCTCTCGACGGAAGGGGGAGAAGCAAATCGGCCCAAGGGTGAGTGGGGAAACGGGCAGCTGGCTGGAGTCTGAGGAGAAGACAAGGGAGAACCGGGGAGTCGGCGCGTGCGCAGCAGTAGCAGCTGCCATCTTGTCGGCTACCCACAGCAGCTGAAATCTGCCCAAAAGACCTGCAGAGGCCAAACCAGGTCTGTTCTTACAAACTTGCAGGGATTTTTATCTTGCTACTTGCTGACGTTGCTTGTTTTCTGGGGTTTTTTGCTTTGTTTTGTTCCGTTTTTACTCTGTTTTCACTTTGCCTTGCTACAATTTATGTATGTTTGTTCGGAGGATTGGTAGCCTTTCAGCTTT
>PVLC010005328.1:0-77331 GCA_004027655.1 Graphiurus murinus | reverse complement strand
TAAAGAGGTATCAAAATGCTCTTGTGCATTCCCACGTTATGGGGAACTGCCAGTCACAAGAGTTTGTTTGGGTAACCCCAGAAAGAGGCTGCACGGCCCAGCCTCCTCCCATCCTCCAGCAGACATATAATCTGGAGTTATTTATGCCGGCATTCCTTCCCCAATCAAAAGCTCTCTGACTTGACTTGTATTTTCTTGATGCTTTCAATTAAGGAAATAACAAAACCAACCCTGTCCTATATCCAAGGTTAGGTCTGGCAAAAATGGACTCGGCTAATTATAAATTTGGCCCTGGCTGTGTTCTTAAGATGCCCTACAGGCCTGGGTGTGAGCGGTTATACAAATGAATGGGTGCAATTATTTCTCAAACCAGCCTAACAGTTCAGCTCGCATCACCTTTCTCTTCTTTCTCCACCATGTCAAGCATTTGCATTGTGGAGAAATATTTTCCATGCGTAAGGAGACCTATTTCTAAGCATTGGAAAATGTTCCCTTACTGTATTCTGATGCATTATCTCCCAGTGGAAGTCAGATATCTGTCAATGAAACATGATCAGGACAGACGAAAACACTGTTCACAGTGGATCTTTGGCAAAGGAATACCACTGCTCAGCTAGAAAATGTCAAGTTATCTCTGTTCTAGCCAAGGCTACTACTGTGTAAAGGCTATGAAACTGGAAAAAGTAACAGGGGCATCACTCATTTTGTAAATAAATGAGTTGGAAACACCACAGAACATGGAAAAACTGCACTCACTGGTATTTACTAAGTTGTTGGGTAGCTTTTCCCTTCTGACTCAACATACCTACCCCGAGGAACTTCCTCTGTTCCTGGGACTTGAACCTCTCTCTCTAGGCCACAGTTCCCTCTGGAGTTTTCCATCCATATGGTCACTCTCACTGATGTCTCCTCTCCTGTAGCCAAACCACCCCATTTGGTCAACTCTCCCTGCTAGGTGTCCTTTAGATTTACCCCTTCTCTCCCCTTGCTAACATTCCCACTGTTCACGCCATCGACGTCTTGGCCTTGGTGACTGAAACACTAGCCCATTCCTGTCTACACCTCACACTGCAATCTCAGAAAGATTTCTAAAATACTCGCAGTGCTTTTACACTGTCTCCATCTAAAGCAGAAACTCCTAAATGGCACAATAGGCTAAGATCGGGCTTCTGTTTAGCATCCGGGGCTCGTCATATCCTATGAGCCCATCTCTCCCCCACCCAGGTCAGACACCTCAGATACAGCCTCCCTCCCCCCCCCCTCCAGCCTGGATGGCAAGAGGGCAGCTCTGGAGACAGGAGCCCGGGGTCTTGGTCCACCACAGCGCCTCTGTACTATCAAGCAAGTCACTGCAGTTCTCTACCTATAAAGTGGGCTAACAGTAATGCCCATCCCTCTCCTGCCTATCTCCTGACAGCTATGAGAAATCAACAAGATACTGTGTGCCCAGCACTCCACAGAGGCCTGGCACACAGTGAGCACTCAGAAAACACTGGCTGCGTTTTCAGGGCCAGCACCTGAGGCCAGCACAATTCCTGTACTTGGACTCCTCGTTAGCACGTCAAGTTTTTAAAAGGCACCCCTCCTGGAGAGGGTACGTTACAAAAAGGGCTTCTCTGGGATGGCAGGTAGTGTCTGGCATCCCCACTCCTCTAACTAACTCCTAGTCATCCTCTAGAATTCTACCAGGATTCACTCCTTCCTCCTCCAGCCTACCCCACCTCCGCCTACTAAAACTCAATAGAGCACTGCTCCTCCTGCCCCCACAGAGCCTGTGGCCCAGCACCATGCCACTAACCCTGCTGCAGGGCACCTCCCTGGTTACTAGTCTGCATCCCTCTCCTGCCTATCTCTTGTTTACTGGAGGATGCTGAGCCCCGCCAAGGACCACCTCAGTCTTATTCATAGCTATAACCCCCATGTCTTTGCACAAAGGATAGTCACTAAATATTTACCAAATTAATGGACAACATGCTTCTTCTTCAAATATTCTTACAACCCCAGGTTTCCTGTCACTCTATCTCCTCTATACCAAATAAGCAGTTTGCTCGACTTTGGTGACATTTATACTTTCTTTCTCCACTGCTTGTTTCCCTAGACCCAAACACATGCATGTGCATACAAGTGAACACACACACACACACACACACACATACACACACACCCTTCAGAAAAAGGATTTCCCTCAAATTGAGTCCATGAGTCCCAGTGGTTCCAAGAAACATGTACTTGTTTCTCAGGTCTGGATGAAAAGGGAATGTTTGCGGAAAGCATCCTGAAGGAAGGGCTGAGACATCTCCTTTTCCCTCCTCCCTTCTGAGGTATAATATGGGGATGTACTATTGTTCTGCTTGAGAGGAACAATAGTGTGAAAAGGAGATCGAATGCAAATCCATGGCTTGGAAACCAATGACTAGTGCAAGTCTAGGGTTTAAGGTTTAAGCAAAGCAATAAAAGGGTGGACCTTCAAGGTCCATATCATGTCCCTTCAGTCCATGGGGATAAGAGAATAGAAAGGAGTTCTGACAAGTGATTCCAGAGAATGAGCTGGACCCTCTAATGCTAGATGGACCACACCAATTCATTCTTCCTCTGTCAATTTTTTTTTTTTTGCAGTACTGGGGATCAAACTCAGGGGAATTCTACCTCTGACCTATACCCCCAGCCCTATTTTTTATTCTTTATTTTGAAACAGGGTCTCACTAAGCTACTTAGTGCCTCACTAGGTAGCTGAGGCTGGCCACAAACCCTGATCCTCTGGTCTCAGCCTCCCAAATGCTGGGACTACAAGCGTGTGCCACTATGCTCAGCTTCTGCCAAATATTTTTAAGCACCTCCAGGTTTCCATGCACAGTAGTGAGGATAAAAAGCTTTATAAGCCAAGGTCACGGCCCTCAAAGTGTTCACAGTAGGTAGGCATATTTGTAAGTAGGTATAATCATATGTGGTTGGTATTGTATTTGAAGTATATAGAAAGTATACAGTTGGCACTAAGAGGTCAAGAGTGCTGGGTGGAAAGTCAAGGAATGCAGCACAGAAGACATGATCCTCTGTATCATCTCGTTCAGAAGAGGTGATGTTTACCTGAGAATCATAGGAAAGAGTTCACTACGTAGTGAGGTATAAGGAATTATGGACAAAGGAAACTGCTTGTATAACAAGTCATGTGAAGCTGAGCGCAGTGGCATACACCTGTAATACCAGTACTTGGGAGGCTGAGACAGGAGAATTGCAGGTTCAAGGCCAGCCTCAGCAATTTAGCAAGGTCCTCAGTAACTTAATGAGACCCTGTTTCAAAATAAAATAGGGCTGGGGTTATAGCTCAGTGGTAGAACACCCCTGGGTTCAATCCCTAGTACCACAAAAAAGTCATGTAAGCATAAATAGCATGGTATAGGCCAAAGAAGCAACTAGTTCAATATGGCAGGGAACGGGAGAGGAACTGGAGAGAATGGGAAGGATGGACAGCAGGAAGTATTCTGTTTAGAAGGATGTTTCAGCATGATTCTCCTGGTGGTGTGAAAGGCAGACTGGGATTTGGGGGGCATAAGGGTGCTGTTGGAGAGCCATGGGGAGAAAACCAAGGCCTACTGCTCACACAGTTCTCAGTGTGCACAACACAATTTAATGTCATAGAAAATATCACCAGAAAGATATTTTTCAAAGGAATTTGAACTCAACAATGAACCAATCTTTTCCTTACAAAGCTAGAGAAATCAAGACCATCCAAGCTGGCAAGTGTTAAAAACACTGGAAAGCAAATGTGACCACAGCTCTTTTCTATTTGACCATAATCCATATAAATGTAGAGAGAAAACAAATCTAACAGCCAAGGGAGGAAAACACACAGTGGGGGTCTCTGCTCTCTCCCCGGGACACATTCAGTACAGGAGCATTTGGAGTAGCTGATTTGGTGGCTGTGAAAATCTACCTACGTGTCTCTCTCTCTCTCTCTCTCTCTCTCTCTCTCTCTCTCTCTCTCTCTCTCTGTCTCTCTCTCTCTCTCTCTCTGAATGCAATTAGAGAAGAGAGCTTCATTCACACTGAATCTAAAAATAGAGGATGGCAGAGTTCACAGACTGACAGCTGCATTCTCATACAGTAACCAGGAAAGGAAAGGGATGGCTAATTTAACTTAACAACTTCCAAAACAAACAGTGTAGAAGGAGCCCAGGATAAAGAGAAAACACAAAGGTCAGCTCTTCAAAGGGCTAGAGGAAGAACAGGGGTCACTCGGTGGCAGTTTATTAGTCCTCCCAAAATTCTAATGAGACTGGCTAAGTATTCTGCCCAGAGTCCTTCAGGCAAGACCTCTGGCAGGTGGGACTGCTACCCAATCCAGGCAAGACCAGGCAGAAGGGCCAGGACTCTCCTGCCTAACTTTTCCATATATCACCTGAACACCCAGAGCTAAGAGTCATTTCTAGATAAGATAAATGCAAGCTCTGTTTTTCCCCCTTCATCATATCTAAATTATACTCTGCCTAGCCTGGGGCATAATATATATATGTGTGTATGTATGTATATTATGACCCAGGAAATAAACGTGGATCGCTAAGGAGGCGAAGCCAGGTGTCTAAAAAGAGTGAACTAGTTCTTTCCTTTTCCCCAGTCCTAAAATGTTTTCAGTTTTCCTTCTCCGTCTGCCTTGCCCAGGGAAGGGATTATGGTCAGGCTTCAAAAGAAACAAGGGAATGCCTGTGGACGGGAAGCAGATTCATTCTCTCCGCAGCTCTCACACAGATCTGCGTTGGCTCTCAGGGCCGCAGCCAGCCAGCTAAATGTCAGCTCCCTGTGTCCAGCATTCCCTCACTGTCCTACCTCCATCGCCCCGGTGACTAAGCTGTTTCAACAGCTGTGTTATTGCTGGAGTCCAGCCAGTGTTATTCACACAGAGTATTTGTTGCGTGTGGCTTATGTGGAGAAGTATTGCGCTCAGGATTTGGGGTTCTATTTGCTGATAAGATCCTCTTCTTGATCAATCGGCCAGGGCGTTCCCTAAAGTCGAGCTCTGGTGGCAACAGGACAATACCCTGCTGTCACCCAGGCTTTGAGGAGATGGGTAGATTCATAACATCACAAAGAGGGTGGAGGAGGCTTTCCTGTTTGTGTGTGTGTGAGAGAAGAGAGAAGGGAGCAGAATGAAAAGCTGTGACCCTTGTGGAGCCCTGGTAGATCTCCACTGTCTCCCCCATCCCGATAAAAAACATCCAAGCTAGGGGTGCAGCTCAGTGGCAGAGCACTTGCCTGGCAAGCTCAAGGCCCTAGGTTCAATGCCCGACACCACAAAAATAGAAACTACGATGTTCTCATAGAGCAGAAAATGATGAGGCCTTGCTTCTCACGGCTTTCTTTCTTTCTTTTTTATTCTTGTGGCTTTCTGACATCTATCAATATTTGTTGGGCATGGTTGCACGCACCTATAATCCCAATAGTTGGGAGGCTGAGACAGGAGGATCACAGGTTCAAGGCTAGCTTTAGCAACTTAGCAAGACCCTCAACAACTTAGACCCTGTTTCAAAAAAAAAAAAAAAAATAGAATGTGGTGGTAGAATGCCCCTTGGCTCACAGGTAGAATGACCCTTGGTTCAATCCCTAGTGCCAAAAAAAAAAAAAAAAAAAAAAAACAACCAAAAAACAAAAGCCACCCACATTAACCAGGGTGTTCAGTGGGACCCTACTTCTGCTCTTCATCTCCAGCCATCCCTCTGTCTTTCCCTTGAAGTCATTTCTCTGTCCTCACAGGTGATCTCTGTCAGTGCCCTTTGCTTCTGCTCAGCTCCCCACGCACCTTTCCACACTCTTGCACTGCTGGGGCAGCGTCCACCTGTGCACTTCTCCTCTGTCCTGCCACTGCTCACAACCGCTCATGTCCATGTCACTTCTGAAGCAGGTGGGGTGACTGCTCATCTCCTCTGCTACTCCACCCCCAGCTTCTCGCTCAGTGTTGAATGCTGAATAAATCAACCCAAACTCCCTGGTTTGCAGGGAGACCGGAGAAAGGAAAAGGCATTTCCTGCAGGTGGAACAATTTTTGTTTCTAGCCACTCACGAGGGCAATGGAGCACCAATTCTGGATACTGAATTGATCTCAGAAATGCATTTTTTTGTATAAAGGCAGTATGGTATTTTTTAAAAAAATTAAATGATGACTCTTAAAAGCTCACATTTTTGAGTGCCTACTGCGTGCAGGCCTTTCACCCACACAGATGCCAGGTGGCTATAAAGGATCATTGGCAATCTCAAAAACAGGAAACTGAGGCCCATGGTCATGCTGATGGTGTGCAAGGAAGGCAAGATGTGAAGCCCGGCCTGTTGGGCTACACAGCTCAAGCTCCTTCTCCTTCTGCCACTGAGTCAGGTGTTGAGGACTCGTTCCTTGCTCAAGGAAGGCCCCACTTACTCTATAACTTGAGCAAGCCACTTTACATCTTGTATTCTCTTATTGAATACCGAAGTTAGATCACATGACAAAGCTCCCTTCTTTCACAAGTGTAGAAATCCCAAACACTGCCTCCTGCTTAACTGCCTTCTACATCTAAGGCACAGGGGCAAAAAGAAACAATTGTGAGACCATTCCTGCACTCCAGGTGCTTAGAATGGTGTCAGAGAGACAAGGGATGAAAATTGACTTTGACTAGACAAAAGTGTTACAGGGAACAAGTACAGAAATACCAGAGCACCAGCTACATGGCAGTGCTGGAAAACAAAACAAAACAAAACAAAAAACAAACAAATAAAACCCACTGTCAATAAGGATAACAAGAGCAGAGTGGATTTCAATCACCTCCTCCTACCATCGCAATCCTCAGAATATATTTGTGCTACCAGCTAAAAAAGAAGAGAGGAGATGGAAAAGCGCATGCAGACAAAGCACCTACTAGAAGGGACCCCATCTGTTTCACGGAAAAGCTTTGTTTCCGACAAGTTTCGTAAAGGAAAAAGTAGGCTAGAACAAGCTTTTTATTTCCAGCCCACCTTTTCTTCGTTCCCATGAATGAGGAGGGGGTACAAATGAGAGCAGGCTGCCAGGGAGAAAAATAATATGGCTGGTGGTTCCTGACCTCTTGGATTCCTGCCAACAGAGAAGCCTGAGAGGCAACATTTAATTGTGGAAAAACCAGCCTGGCGCTCCTCTTATCTTTTTCCTCTGTGACTTAAACCCACAATTACTGGCAACCCCTGGATTCCGAGTCACTCAGCTGGTGGTGGCGGGTGGCTGTGTCTGTAGCTGAAAAGCAACAGGGAGTGGGATTTTACCTGCCCCCGAAGCCAGCCCAGTGCAGCACAGCCCTAACCCAGCTTTACGACTTCTCCCATTAAAAAGTTCACAGATGCCCTCCCGTCGAAATACCACCACGCCAGAAGCCCAGATGGAAAAAAAAAAAAAAAAGAAATGCGATTTCCAGCTGCTATATAATTCAAAGGAAAGTGATGAGTCTCAAATCCTGAATTTCACCGTTTCAGCATTCAACCTGTGGTTTTCCAATTCCTTTTCCTAAGGATCAAACTCTCAATTCCTTAGCCTGGTGGAGGTAACTCACCGGCGGGGTCCCTCTACCTCTCAGGAGCTTATCTTTTCTTGCCAGTGTGGACATTCTTGGGTTGCCTAATAGATGGGCTTATTGTCCTTTGCAGATAGTATGTTATTTTGCAGCATTTCATGGTGGAAATATATGGGCCCTAGTTCTGATTTTCTCACCTACAAGTAAGGTGACTTTGGAAAAATCACTTAGCTGCCACCATTTCGGTTTGCAGAGCTTTAAGACCTAGGTAATGGCCTCACAGAGAACAATAGGTTTAACCCTGAACATCACATGTTGGACATGCACAAAAGGTTTATAATAAGTATTTCTCCCTCAACCTGAATACCTTTGCTTGAGTTTTTACCTGCATCCAAATATGTCCCCACTGCTAACTCATGTCTGTCCTTCCTTTAACACTCTTCTGCCACCTGAGGTTGTCTCCCAAATAGCTCTGCTTCCACTGGAATTATCACTCTATTCCAAAATATCTTAACTTACATGTTAATATGTTTATAGTCAAACATAGTTAAATCGTGCCCCGTGGGCACAGTTTCCTCAGGATGCAGAGAATTTCTCGTAGCTTATATTTTAGGGTATTCTCCATTTGCTTAATTGATGATAATACAGACTATGGTACTCATGGGGCATGTCTAGACTATGAATATGGGGCTCCTACCTTTGGGTTTATAAATTGAATTCCTTGGATAAGCTTCAGGGCTTGAGCTGAAATATGAATACTAAATGGGTGAATAAGGCCTATGCACATTTTCTGGTAATATATATCTTAAACATATATGATATATATAATATATATTATTTTATTATGTATTAATGGTTACATCACTAACAGATATTTGAAACTTTCCCTTGTTTAAAGCAAGTATGCCTAAGTCTTATTTCCTGATCAGAATTTGATATCTCAGTCTTCTTTATTTTTTATTTTTATTTTTTTTCCCGGCACTGGGGATTGAACTCAGGGGCATTCTACCTCTGAGCTATACCCCCAGCCCTATTTTTTATTCTTTATTTTGAAACCGGGTCTCACTAAGTTGCGGAGTGCCTCACTAGGTAGCTGAGGCTGGCTTCGAACCCGGATCTTCCGGTCTCAGCCTCCCGAATGCTGGGATTACAAGCGTGTGCCACCACGCCCAGCTTCTCAGTCTTCTTTAAATGGAAGTAAAATTCACAAAATGGGCATATGACAAAATATGAATTTTAACCCCCACTAGAGGTGATTCCGGCTCTTTCTAGGCCTATTTTTATTTTTAAACAGGGTCTCACTAAGTTGTTGAAGACCTTGCTAAGTTGCAGAAGCAGGCCTTGAACCTACAATCCTTCTGTCTCAGCCTCCCAAGTACTAGGATTACAGGTGTGTGCCACCATGCCTGACTTATTTGCAATTTTTTGTTTCATTCTCCCTGAACTAGATTGTGGGCTTCCAACTGATTATTTTACTGTGCCTGGAACAGTGCTTAAGTATAGGGACACAAAGATAAATAATATTTAGTCTCTCCCTTGAAAGAATTCATCCTTATGGAATAGAAAGAACTAAAGATAGGATAGTGACATTTTTTGAAATTATATTATGAGGGATAGGGATGTATCTTTCTTAAATTCTAAGCAAAGTACTAACATATAGAAGTTCAATAAATGACTCCTGAATGAATGCACAAAGTTGGGAAAGGGGCTTTAGATGCCGGACTGTTAAATTAAAGATCTACCATGCCATCATGAAAATGCTTTGAGATTATTTATACACTGACTCACCAGAAAACTGCTTCCTGTGTTGGTGTCTATGATACATTTTTTTAATGTCAGACTAAAAATACACTTCCAGTACACCAACCCTGTCTGCCTACCCAAGGACTAGAAATGAACACAAGGCAACATGTAATAAAATAAAAAGAAAAGTCACTTATTTCAACTCTTAAGCTCATCCAACACAGAAGCATCTACCCTGACTGAGCAGTGTCTTCTCAACCAGTTCACAGTGGAGGGTCTCTAAAGTCACCCATTTACAAAACTGAAGGGATAATCATGAGAGTTTTACAGTCAAAGAATCCTGAATGAGTCCTGGGCTCTTGGCATCAGAGAGTTAGAGTGACAGGACCTCAGGGGTCGCCTGGTATAATTTCCCAGTCAGAACCAGAAGCCACTCCCTAGCACTATCAATAGACACATGGTGGGACCAAGGTACCATGGCCCAAACACTTACATAGCCCCTCTGCTTCCCAACTAGGTGTGGGGGGGGACTTATGATAAATAATTTGACCTCTCCTATCTTCAGTTTCCTCATTCTGCCAGAGAGAATTATTAAGATGATGAGATGAAATAAAAGCAAAGTCTTAATCAGAAACCATTTGGTTGCAAGTAATCAGGTTTCACCCATAGTGGCTTAAGCAGAAATCAGCTGGAAGGATACAGGAGTGCCTGGAGACCTGAAGGGCAAGAAGTGCTGACAAGCTGGAGGGACTGGAACCAGGAGTAGAAGGCTGTTGGGGGCAAAGTCACCTCTGCTCTGTGTATGTGGTCAATGATGGGGGGCCAGGTGGCCCCCAGGTTTGCCCAGTTTAAGAGTTAATGAAGGAGGGCCAAGAATTATTGAACTCCAATTACATACAAGACAAAATGGGATTGATTCCTTTGGGTTAGGGGCCTCTCCAATCCAATCAACTGTGATTGGAGACTGATCACACAACCAGCTGCCCACTCAGTAGGGGTGTTTGAGGGGAGTCAGGCACCTGCTGCAAGAAAAGGGTAAGAGGCCAAGGCCAATGACTGGCAACAAGGACAACCACCAGCATCTCTGGGACCATGGTATTTTGTAAAGAAGGCACCACTCAATGCAAGCTACCATTATAGTTACCTCATGATCCCCACCAACCACCTTCTGCTTGACCACCATTAATGATGGGGTACTCATTACTTGCAGAGCCTACCTTCTCAGTACTGAACAACTTCAACTATTAGAATTTTTTTTTGTACTGGGGATTAAATCCAGGGGCATTTTATGTCTGAGCTACACCCCAGCCCTCTTTTTTTGTTGTTGTTTTTTTGAAACAGGGTGTCACTAAGTTGCTAAGGACCTCACTAAATTGCTAAAGCTGGCCTCAAACCTATGATCCTCTGTCTCAGCCTCCCAGATACTGAGATTACAGATGTATACCACCACACCTAGCTCTAGAACTCTTTCATGTGATGACAGAAACTTTTTTAAGACTCTTAATTCAAATGTGCAAGGCCCTGTGTTTGATCCCCACTACCCCTCCACACACAGATACCAATCTGAATAGTTGTGATCTTCTCCCAAACCTTACCTTAATAAGGTAATAATCTTACTTGTTAGGTCAGGCCTAGGCTTTCCTTTGAAGTCTTAATATGAATAATGGGCAAAGCAAGAAAGAGATTTGTTGGGCAATTATTTGAAGAAACAACCTAGAGCAGAACAATTATAAAACCAGAGCCTCTTCTTCCTTTAAAGAATTGTGACTAGGTGGGTGTGCTGGCCCACACCCGTAATCCGGTACATGGGAAGCAGAGGTAAGAGGATCACAGGTTCAAGGTCAGCCTCAGCAATTTAGCTAGGCCTGCAGCAACTAGCAACTTAGTGAGACCCTGTTTCAAAATAAAAAAATTAAAATAGGGCTGGGAGTGTAGATTGGAGGTGTAAAACACCCCTGGGTTCAATTCCTTGTACGAGGAGGAGGAGGAGGAGGAGGAGGAGGAGGAGGAGGAGGAGGAGGAGGAGGAGAATTAATAGTACCTCTCCTGCCGGGCGTGGTGGTGCACGCTTGTAATCCCAGCATTTGGGAGGCTGAGACTGGAGGATCTGGGTTTGCGGCCAGCCTCAGCTACCTAGTGAGGCCCTCTGCAACTTAGTGAGACCCTGTTTCAAAATAAAGAATAAAAAATAGGGCTGGGGTATAGCTCAGAGGTAGAACTCCCCTGAGTTCAATCCCCAGTGCCGCAAAAAAAAAAAAAAGTAGTACCTCTTCTACTAACACCACCATTACTGGCTTACTAAAGCCAAAGAGGAACTGGAACCATTTCTGATACTGATGAAGAAACAGTAGGTAGAGGTTGGGAAATATTTTTCTTTTTTTCCCAGTGTAGACTCCCTACCACTTTTGTACTAGAATTCTGCCTTGCCTAACAAAGGATTTCCCTACCCCTATCTAACTTCCTTTTGCTTTGAAAAGCAGAATCCAGAAAATAATTTTACTTCATTTTTTTTAAGTTAGCCAAAATAAAGGTATGGTTTCCCCATAAAAGAACCTCATTTTAGCTATGTTATCTGAGTGACTGGCATTTAAATACAGATAAAAGATCCAAAGTTAGAAGAGCGGGTACAAACACAAATGCACCTTCTACACATTGGGGTACCATTATGCAATCTGGGGCTGTTAGCTCCTCTGTTGGTCACATGTTCAATGATGTCACCCAGCTTCTGCTTTAGTAACCAGGATATATGTGTTATGTATGCACAGAGGAGCTCCTCATTTATATTTTAAACTCAGAGCAGGAAATGAGACATGTGGGTGATCTGCAGCTGTGGCACTATACACAGGACCAGTCTACCACCTAGTCTAGATTCTAGACTGCACTACATTCCCTGAACTTCAGATTGAGAGATTTCCAAAAAATTGAAATCATACCATTTTAGAAAGACCTGTGCAACTTCTGTCCAAGAATAGTAGAGACCACTGTTCGGCAGAACATTAGCTGGCCTATATATGGTAGTGTACCTGATACCAGGTGCCATCCCCCTATCTACACTTGTGATATACAAATAGCATATCCTGCTCGGGCCCCAGCCAGCTGTGCCACAGTCGGCAGGTATCAGCACGTTAAAGGTTTCTTCATTTGGTAAACTAAAGGGCTGGTCCTTTAAATTGCCAAGTAAATCAGCGGATGACTGGAAAGAAGTATAAGGGACCACATATACCAAACTAGAAACATGACAGATTAAGCATCCCTTATCTAAAATGCTTGGGACCAAAAATATTTTGAATTTAATTTTTTAAGGGGGGGGGGTATTTGGAACTTTTGCAAATATATAATGAGATATCTTAGGAATGGGACCCAAGACCCAATATAAAATTCATTTATGTTTCACATATACCTTATACACATAGTCTGAAGGTAATGTGATACAATGTTTTATGTGTCTGTGGTTGGACTGCAATCTGTCACATGAGGTCAGGGTTAGAACTCTCTACTTATAGTGTCATCTTAGCAGTCAAAAACATTTCAGGTTTTGAAGCATTTCAGATTTTGAATTTTCAGATCAGGCACACTCAACCTGTAATAAAAATCTTGGGGCAGGCATGATGGTACATGTCTGTAATTCCAGTACTTGGGAGATTGAGACAGGAGGATTGCAGGTTCAAGGTCAGATGCAGCAACTTAGACCCTCAGCAACTTAGCAAGACCTTGTTTCAAAATAAAAAGGTTTGAGAGCTCAGAGGTAGAATGCCCCTATGTTCAATCCCCAGTACCACCAAAAAAAAAAAAGATTTGGAGGAGCCCTATTTCTGGATTAAATTTCTTCATTTGGATATGCATAATACAAAAACATTGAGCCAGACAGAGCTTCACAGAAATTAATAGACAAACAGGGAGCTTTATAGTGATGTTGTCCAAGTAATATGCTTACCAATAATCACACCCAAAGAAAACAAAACCACAGGTTCCAAAGTGTCTGCCAATACAAACATGTTCACAATGGTTAATTCTACAGGAAGAGCTGTACAAATGTGCCAGAAGATTCCCTCAAGGGAGAGATAATCCATGAACGAGAGTGAACAAACATCATGTCCTTACTCTTCTGTATCCAACATTAAACATCGAAATACAGTCTTTCTCCATGATTTCAGTTTCTTTCTATTGCAAGTCAACAAGACTGACACATACCAGTAAATTCTCAGTGCTAGGTTTGAAGAGGGCACACAGTTTTAAACAAATCCAGAGAACTGGCCGTGAAGCCCATCTTGAATACTGGCAACCTCTCTACCCTTTATCCTAAACTGCAAATCCTAACTTCATTTCAATCTCTGAGATCTTTCTGGTATCCTTTGAGCCTTTTTTCAGCTTATCTTTTGGAGGAGGAGGAGGAGACAGAAGAAAGCATAGGAAGAAAATGAAGTGTTTATATTTCTTTTTTTTTTTTATTTTTTAATTTTTTTTGGCGGTACTGGGGGTTGAACTCAGGGGCATTCTACCTCTGAGCTATACCCCCAGCCCTATTTTTTTTATTCTTTATTTTGAAACCGAGTCTCACTAAGTTGCGGAGTGCCTCACTAGGTAGCTGAGGCTGGCCGCGAACCTTGATCCTACGGTCTCAGCCTCCCGAATGCTGGGATTACAAGCGTGCGCCACCACGCCCGGCTAAGTGTTTATATTTCTGCTTACCTCCGACTATGGTAGTAAAGACATTTAAAATGTAACTTTAAAAATCTTGTGATGCTAGCCTACAATAAAACCATCTAATTAAAAAATGTTTCTTATAAACAGAAATTATAACATGATCTTGAATAAAAAAAATATGCCCTCTTCTATGAGGGAGTGGAAATAAATGTTAGGGGAGTGAAGTTCAGGCATTACTATTTAGTAGTTCCTGAAGCACAGAAATCCAATAGTGTGACCCACTGCGATGGCTGTGCGCTCCACCATAGTGGTTCTAGTGTGTATGGTTTAAGGAGTCCTCTGCCCCATTAAGTTCTCTTTATGGGCAGAAGCATCAGAAAATAGAATTAAGAACCTTGACTCTAGCTCATGGTCAAAAATTAGTCCACAGAGGAATCCCTGGCATTCCTCATTCTACGGCTCATCATTTGGGATAATGTGGGTTTATTTTTAATAGTCAGTGGACTGTTCCTTTATTCTGTCTGATTGTCTTCCCTTGGTATCTACCAGTCATTCCATAACAGATGCGCCATGACAGGACACTTGGCCATCTAACTGGAAACTTCATGGGTAATCATATCGTTCTAATTACTTTTTTCTGCTAGAAATGCTTTCATTCTGGAGGAAGAACAACCACTTCAACTCACAGAAATAATTCTACTGCTTCATTTAGTCTTATTTGCAATAACAAAATAAGCAAGACTTAACACTAAATGGTGGTATATAGCCCAGGGCTCATAGCAAGACATAATACCATCATTACACACGAACAGAACACATCTGGCTTTCCCCTACCCCTGTATTTACCAGTATTTCTTTAGTCCATGAGATTTTTAGACCCCTGAAAATCCTAGATTTGCTGCTCAATACAGATAACTCCCTGCTGAAACTTTCTCTTTCTATTCATCTGGAGGCAGCACCAGTTTCCTCAGGTTGAGGGCAGTCCCACAAGACTGCCCCACCCCCACTTCAGAGACCAATAGTAAGTACAGGTTGCCGCCGAGGCTTCTGACCACCTCTCTATACATCAGGGTTCCCAAGAAGCCCTTGTCAGGTTGGACTAATTTGCTCCAGCACCTTACAGGACTCAGGGAAACACACTTACCAGTCTATTACAGAGGATACAAATGAAAAGAAAGATGGGAGAGAATCACAGGGCAGGATATGTGGAAGGTGTACTGAACTCCCCCAAGGAGCCATCACATTTGGCCATCTGGAAGTTCCAGAACCAAGTTCCTTTGGGTTTTTATGAAGGCTCTGTTATGTAGGAGTTGGTAAATCACTGACTAGCATGTGTTAGAAATCCCAGCTTTAACTTCATAGCCCAAATATAAAACCCCCTTTCATTATTTGAAAGCTAAACTCATATCATAGACTGCCTGGAAAAGTTTGGTTCTTTTAGCCAGGTGTGGTGGTGCATGCTTTTAATCCCAGTACCTGGGGGCTGAGACAGGAGGATCACAGGTTCCACAACAGCCTCAGCAAATAGTGAGACCCATCAACCTAGTGAGACCCCATATCCAAATAAGAAATAAAATCAGGCTGGGAATATAGCTCGAAGATAGAATGTCTCTGGGCTCAATCTCCAGTACCATACACACACCAAAAAGTTTGGTTGTTTTTTTGTTTTAAGAGGATTGGTCCTGACTTTCCCTTACTACTAGAGTCAAATCTGTGAAAAGCAGGAAGCCATCCACATATAATAAGATCTTGTTTATCACATTGCCATTCTCTTTTCTCTTGTCTCATTTCTTGCTGCCAAAAGGAATTCAAAATAATGATAAAATAGAAAAAGTGAGCAGGCAGTCTCATGTATTCTTTTTTTTGCAGTACTGGGGACTGAACCTAGGGGCATTCTTCCTCTGAGCTACACCCCCAGACCTATTTTTATTCTTTACTTTGAAACAGGGTCTCACTAAGTTGCAGAGGGCCTCACTAAATAGCTGAGGCTGGCTGTGAACCTTCAATCCTCTTTTCTCAGCCTCCCAAGTACTGGGATTATAAGTGTGCACCACCACGCCCAGCACAGTCTCATGTATTCTTTTTTTTTTTTTTTGCGGTACTGGGGATTGAACTCAGGGGCATTCTACCTCCGAGCTATACCCCCAGCCCTATTTTTTTATTCTTTATTTTGAAACTGAGTCTCACTAAGTTGCGGAGTGCCTCACTAGGTAGCTGAGGCTGGCCGCGAACCTGGATCCTCCGGTCTCAGCCTCCCGAATGCTGGGATTACAAGCGTGAGCCACCACGCCCAGCACAGTCTCATGTATTCTTAACACAAAGATCAAAGGAAAACCTAGACCTGTTGTATATGATAAGCATTATTATAATTAGAATATCTATATGTATACATGTATATCTATCAATAAACAAAGACTATCTCTTTTTAACCAATGCCTTGCTGAGTGTAAATAAACAAATAGAGAGGATAAACTTAAGGGAAGAAAAAAAATTTCTCAGAAATTCAACATGTAACCTTCTCATATTAAAGTCAGCAGCTACCAACCACTGCTACTGCTCATGAAAAGTGTTTTTCTGATCTAGTCTTTTTGGTGGCCCTATATTTTCAGTTATTTTATATACTTATTGAAGGAACTCATGGTTGTATATTTTGATAATTTTTTAGTATGTTCTTATTAAGTGAAGGTCCTCATGTTACAAAAACTTAAGGGTAATTTCAATATAAGAAACATTGGAAGCCGGGCGTGGTGGCGCACACTTGTAATCCCAGCATTCGGGAGGCTGAGACCGGAGGATCTGGGTTCGGGGCCAGCCTCAGCTACCTAGTGAGGCACTCTGCAACTTAGTGAGACTCAGTTTCAAAATAAAGAATAAAAAATAGGGCTAGGGGTATAGCTCGGAGGTAGAATGCCCCTGAGTTCAATCCCCAGTACTGCAAAAAAAAAAAAAAGAGAGGAACGTTGGCTTTTTGCATTCTACCTCCGAGCTACACCCCCAGCCCTATTCTTTATTCTTTCTTTTCTTTTCTTTTTTTCTTTTTTCTTTTTTTGTGGTACTGGGGATTGATCTCAAGGGCATTCTACCTCCAAGCTATACCCCCAGCTCTATGCTATACCCCCAGCTCTATTTTTTATTCTTTATTTGGAAACAGGGTCTCCCTAAGTTGTGGAGTGCCTCACTAGGTAGCCGAGGCTGGCCATGAACCTGGATCTTCCAGTCTCAGCCTCCCAAATGCTGGGATTACAAGCGTGTGCCACCACGCTCGGCTATTCTTTATTTTGAAACAGGTTCTCACTAAGTTGTGGAGGGCCTCACTAAGTAGCTGAGGCTGGCCATGAACTTGTGATCTTTCTGTTTCAGCCTCCCAAATACTAGGATTTCAAGAGTGTACCACCCAGCCTGGCTTGTCATGATCTTTTTCTAGATGAAAATTGCCTTAGTCCATTTACCGTTGTTATAACAAATTCCTGAGGCTTGTTACTTTATAAAGAAAGGAGGTTTATTTACCTCACAGTTTTGAAGGATGAAAGTCCAAGATTGGGTGGTCCCATCTGTGCAGCCCCTGGTGAGGGTCTGCCTGGCTACTTTACAACATGATGGAAGAACCCAAAGGGAAATGGGTGTATGTGGAAGAGATCACATGGTGAGATAGAAAGACAGAGGTATGCCAGGCTCACTTTTTTACAACTTGCTCTCAAGGGACCTAACCAGGATCCCACAAAGACGACATTAATTTTTTCCCAGGGGAACGCCCCCAATGACCTCATGACCTCCCATCAGGCCCCACCTCTTAAAGGTTCCACCACCCCTCAGTACTGCTATATTGGGGACCAAACTTCCAAAATATGAAACTTTGGGGGACCCATCAGACCTATATCCAAACCATAGGAAAAAATAATACACAATTTGGAGCCTGAGACACACTTCAGAGAGGAAAATGATAAGATATTCACATTTTATTTACACACAGAAATATTTAAAGCCTCATCACCATGGGTATTTTTATTGTTTTAGATTAATATTTTAATTTATCTATGAAGTTATTAGCATACATAGAATTATTTCTCAGCTTCTAGTTTGAGAGAAATGCTCAAGATTTGAGTTTAGAGTTATTTTATTTGTGTTTCTGAAGCAGATAATTGTGAACACTGAGCTTTCAATACATTTCAAATGAGTTTGGAGAAATCTAAAACATTCGATATATTTATAATGAGATAAAATTTCATTAGGAACTGGTAGAAGTTAAGTAGCTAAAGGCATTTTAGTTATTTTTTATTATTAGGTAAGTTTCCTTAAAAATACACTTTTAGTTATATATATATATAACTAAAAGCTCACTAAACATCCTTAAGAATCTTTTATATATATATATAAAAGCTCACTAAACATCCTTAAGAATCTTTTTCCAAATTTGGTTGTATACTTAAATTTTAGAAATGTATCATCAACTTCTAAAATTTCACATGAACTCACCTGAGGCTCTGAATTATTTTACTAAATGATTTTGATACCAAGTTCTGAAACCTAAATTATAGGCCAGTCACTTTTGACAATGCAAAAGGCAGAATGGCAAAATCACCCCACAACCTGCTTTCCTCACAACCTGAAAACAGAGCCATGCTTCAAAATACCTACTCAAGTCTTAGACTACACTCTAAACAATAGCTTGTTACAGCAACGGGCTGCTGAAATGTAGAAACACATTACCCGTATGTGCAGTCAATTCTGAACATCTTAACCACAATTCAACCAACATAAGCAATATATGAACAACAGGGACCAGTTAGTATGTCTGTGTTATTGGTTATTGAAATGTTACTTAAAGAACAAAAATCTTATTTTGGTGTAGGAAAGGGCAAGCACCCCCTCCATTGCTTTATGCTCCCTTTTTTTGGCAAGAGAAGGATGCAATCCAGGAAATGTTTCCATCCACAGCTTCCTATACACAAGGCTGTGGGTTACAGAAATGTAAACATAATGCACAATCCTCCCACTGGGAGGTTACCATCTAGCAAGGAGCCATAGAAAGTAATTCAACTGTGCAGATTTTCAGGCTGGTAAAGTAGACGTCACAAGGCTAGCAATGAAAGGTGGTTAAGGGAGATTAATTATATCCAGAAGGAAAACGAAAAGGGATATGATACAGAAAAAGACTTGGGAAGGCTCCAGGGGCATGTGACTATTAAGATATCTTGCAGGATGAGTGGGTTTTCAAAAGAAGCCCTTCATCTATGAGGAGTTTGTTGACAAAAGAGGTAGGGCGGTGGTGTGGCTCAGAGGTAAAGCATTTGCTTAGAATGAAGGAGGCCCTGGCCCTGGGTTGGATCCTTTCCACCGCAGGGGGGAATGGGAGGGATGAAGGGGCAGCTAGGATCAATATGAGCAAAGCTGTAAAAGGAGATGATCTCTGGATGTGTTTACAGAGTAGAAAATCATTCCTCTTTGAGAATGCAGACAATACGTGCAGGTCTGCAGTAACTAGTGAGGCCACAAAGCACTTTCTAACGCCAGAATGGAGGAGACACTGAATGCCAAGCCTTATTTGTTAGCTAGTAAAGGTGTTCTATGCAGAGGAATGATAAGATTAAAGCTATGGTTCTTTTATAAAACCTAAGCCCACTAACAATATGTAGAAAATAAAATTGGAAAAGGGGCTAAATTTCAGGAAGGAGACTGAAAGGATAATAATATCAGCTACTTTAATTTTTAATGATTTTTAAATAATACTTATGTCCTAAGAGCTCTACATAAACCAATTTATCCCTTAAGGTGATTTGCCTAAGTGGAAATTATAAGCCATGCTTGACATATGAGGAAACTGTGGCTCAGAGATGTTCTGTAACTTGCTTAATATTACAGGGCTTTTAGGAAGTGGTACATGGACATTCTATTGTCCTACCTCTTTATCTGGGCAAAAATCAGGGAACATATTTCGAATGAAACCTTGGCTCCTTTGAAAAGTATAACCATAAATAGGCAGCCTCTGAGAAAGTCTTCAGTGAGCCCAAGCTCTTGGAATTCACGGATGGGGTAATCTCCTCGAGGGAAGGCTGGCCTTACAGGTTTGCTTCTAACCAATAGAATACAGCAGAAGTGATGGGAGGTCACATCCAAGATTGAGGGGCCTCTCTCGGTCCATGCTTCTCATGCTTTCTTGGATAACTATCCTTGGCAGAAGCTGGCTGCCATCTTGCTGAGTCGGCCCTAAGCAGAGGCCCACATGGGGAGAAAAGGCCTACTGGCAACCCATGTGCCTGAGCTTGGAAGCAGGTGCCCTCTCCCAGTGGAGCCCACCGGCCTTCTGATGAGACTGTAGACCAGGCCCTAGGAGAAAGGCTGAGCCAGGGATTCCCAAACTGAGTTGTTCTGATCTCCAGAAATGAGAAGATCAAAGTGTTTATTGCTATAAGCTGCTGGGTTTCAAGATAATTTGTTACCCAGCACTAATATAGCCAGTGGACTATAATAACTTAAGTTATTACAGAGTAAATATTTTCCTTTTTACGTGTAGAGCTAGGAGGTAGAAGTCCATCTAAAAGAGATTATACCTGAAATAAACCATGAGCAACCAGTCCAGAAAACAGAACACTGTGTCCTTGACCTTTCTATTCAAACATATATAAGTCAGGCAATTTATCTGTCTTGCCCTCCCATGGCTCAGCATACTGTCATTTTTTTTTTTTTTTAGAGTACATTTTTGGAACTAGGAACACTAAAACCTAAACCTTAAGACTGGTGAAATAGTTTTAGAGTGATCTCATAGCAAATTCTTTCCTCCTCAGAGCTCACACAGCATGCTGTACTTTTGGCATAGCACACACAATCTTTCTCATCAGTAGCATTAGGTTTCCATTTTACAGGCAACCTCTTCCCTAGCCCCTTATAAAATCATATCTTATATGATGTTATATCCTTGGTACCTACAGCTTAACATAAAGTTGGGACTTAACAAAGTTTGAACAAATGGCTGAATAAATATGTGGTTCAATCAATGAATGAATAAGTCAACAGGCAAGAGACTGGGGTCATGGGAAACAACACTTGAATGTTACCGGCTTTTGTGCAAATCTGGGCCTTCATATCAGCCATTTCCTCCTATATAGAATGTTCTTCTACCTACTCCACATTCAACTCAACTTTTTGCATTCCCCACCCCACCCCATACTGGGGATTTAAACCAGGAGTGGTCCAGTGTTCTACCACTAAGCTATATCCAAGACCTTTTCAATTTTTATTTCAAGACAGGGTCTCACTACGTTGCTGAGACTGACCTTAAACCTGTGATCTGCCTGCTTCTGCCTCCTGAGTCTCTGGGATTACAGGCATGAGTTGCTGCACCCAGCAAGGCTTTTGTCTCTTTAATACTCACCTCAAGTATCTGTCTGCGCCCCTCTATACACCCCCCCCACACACACACACCCATGAACCCATCTGTCAGCCCAGCTTTCTCTTTTCCTTCACTAAAATCTTTGCTTTACATCCCCATAGTCTCCTGGGTGTACCCTGGTCACAGCACCCAGCACACCTCACTATCATGATTGGTTATTTGTCTGTCTTTTCCACTTGACCATAAGCCTCTTGAAAGACAGCATCTCCATCTGTGCCTGCACAGCTATCAGAGTGGTGCCTGGCCATGGTGGATACTCAAAAACAGTTTGAAAATGTGAGTAAAAAGGCTGGTGCAGTGCATGTGACTATAATCCCAGTACTTGGGAGGCTGAGAGAGGAGGATCACAGGTTTGAAGACAGCCTCAGGAATGTAGCCAGACTCTCAGGAACCTAGTGAGACCTTGTTTCAAAACAAAAAATAAAAAAAGCTGGGGTTGTAGCTCATAGGCAGAATGCCCCTGGGTTTAATCCCTAGTGCACATGTGTTCATGCGGGTATGTGCATACATGCACACACACACACACACACACACACACACACACAAAGAGTATGGAAAGAGGCTGAATAAATGGGTAAAAGAAAACTGCATTCTAGAAAATTATCTCAGCATAATCCATTCATTTCAGATAAGATGTCAATTAGGTACATAAATTGCTCCAATTCCTAAACAGAATGAAATTAATGTAATTGTATATCAAGACTATTGTTGATATAGGAGAATTATAATTAGCAAAAGGGCTTCCATCCATGGACAAGCCCCAGGCAGATCTGTCTTCTACACACTTTTCCTCTTCCTTTACATCACTGATCCCATTTCAGTAAAAAATGTTTTCTTCCTACTCAATCTAAGATTCCTTATACTACCCATAGATACCGCCTGTGTCTCAGCTTCCCAGAAATCACCCAATAATCTCCTCCTCACAAAATATTTCTGTGTCCCATGTTCTCACAGTTTCGAACTGCAATTAAGGTAAAAACATCATCTGGTGTGGGGGAAAATGGGTGCTCATGGGTTGTTTTTACCATTTTGACAGTGATCTTTTTCTTTTCTTTTTTTTTTTAGGACTTGGGGATTAAACATAGGGCCAATCGATCTTTGAGCTATACCCCCAGCCCTATTTTTTATTTATTTTATTTTGAAACAGGGTATCTCTAAGTTGCTGAGAGCCTCACTAAGTTGCTGAGGCTAGCCACAAACCTGTGGTCCTCCTGTCTCAGCCTCCCAAGTACTGGGATTATAAGCGTGCACCACCAGGCCTGGCTGACAGTGATCTTTTTCTAAGGCTTTATGTAAAGTCCAGTGGGAGAAGGCACTTAAATACCCTCAAGTAACTGCACAGGGTGAGCTCCCTCCTGGCACTAGGAGAGGGGATGGAGCCTCACGCACATGGCGGCATTCTGAGTAAGGACTCCATCTCTTCCACCCTCTGGTCTTCTGATCTTAGGGAACCTCACCAGCGCCTATGGGATCATCCGAAAAAATGAAATAATAATATGACCTACTTCAAGGAATTGCTAGGAAGATTAAATGGATTAATATAAGTACTCAGAAAGCACCTTGTCAGTAATAAGCAGTCAATAATTATCTGTTGTCATCACCACTGTCACTTTTATGACAGCAATTCCCAAAGGTAAGAGAGGGATGCAAAAACAATGCACTTACTGATTTGGTTGTTCAGCTTGAATGCAATGTCCAGTTGTAGGATAAACAGCATGAACTGGAACCAAGGACTCATCTCCATGGAAGGGAGGGGAATGTGGACAGAAAACACGATGTCATTGGCTTCGATTTCCCTTGGGATTGCTTCGTCGATGTCTCGGATCTTGTCACACTGGTTGGGTCCCCAAGGCATTAGCCATTTTGTCTTGTGATGGTTCTTACGGACATCCACACATTTCGCTGACAGGTAGGACACTGCTGTCGTGGGCCCTGGAGCTGAAAAGAGAAGGGTTTTCTGTTTTAGAAGAAGAATGTACTGAAGCAATCATGTCTAGTTAAGGTTCTCTGCATTATTTTCTTCTCTCTAGGCTTTGGATTGCCTTCTACAACTGGAAACCAGTCACTCCTAGGGATCGCCCAAATCCAGCTGAGGATCCTTCTCTGACCTCCAGAAGGGTCAGGAGAGTGCCCCCAACAGCTGTCCCATTGTGTTTTCAATCACTGTTACTTACAGCATACATTCAACAGCAGTCTAATTCAGCAACTTTCTTTCTCCAAACCAGTGTTACAAAAACCTACTGTACTCCAGACCCCCTGCCTGTGAGCTTGGAGGGCTCTGTCACTTCACAAGGGACAGCACGTAGAGTTGGAAGACTGGCTCGGAAAGCCTGATTAAACAATACTGTCAGTAAATTTTTATTATGTCAGTTAAGTCTACACCACTTTCAGGCCCCTCTTCTGAGAAACAAGATGGTTGGTTTCTAAGATTCCTCTTGTCTCTAAATTCCACAATAATGCTTTTGATTGAGAGAAAGAACTCTTTTGACCTCAGAACTCTGCTTGGCTTAGTACCTATCAGAGCGTGGGAAGTCAAACGCTGACTGATACTTCAAAGGCATCCTCAAATATGATCCACGTATGTCAGGAGAGCAAACCAAATATTAAATACACAGTATTAGAAACACTTTCATGCTTATAAAATGTCTGAGTGATTATAATAGAAATTTGGCAAAATGTGGAAACTGTAAGTTTAAAATGACATTTACCCAGAATCCCATTAGACTGTTAGAAAAAGGTTGAAATACTGTCTTCTCTCAGTTGTATAATTGGATAAAAATTTATATGAGTTATAGAGATGCAAATATGAACATGTTTTTCAAAAGAGGGTCGTATTATAAATCATCTTATAGCCTCATCTTCTGGCTTACTTGGAAAAGCAAGGTGGCAGGTAAAAACACCAGCTCTGCAGCCAACCTGTCTGTGCCAACTGCTGGCTCTCCATTTCTAGTTGTGCCCCCACCAATCCACATAGGAAAGTTGTGGGTGAATTACTGAGCCTATTTGTGTATTGGTTTGGTCATCTCTAAAAGGTCAATAATAAAAGTGCGTATCTCTCCAAGTCACTGTACACATTAAACAAGTTAACATATGGAAAGCATTCAGAACAGTGCTTAAGCACAGGAAAAGTATGAATTAGTAGATTAGTAGATTATGATAAATATTTCCCATATAATAGGAATTTTTCAACTACTGTTTGCAAAATAGTCAATCATATGACATACCAAGATTAACTACTCTATCAGTTTGTAAAAGCTATCTGTAAAGGCAAGTAATTTGAATATTTTTTGTTAATAATTTCTCCTAACTTTCCCATCTGCTATCTGATTTGTTTATGGCATACATCAATATAAAGAAGTTCCAGATTTTACATAAAGTCCCTTTTTTCCTTTGTTTTGCTCATGCTTCTGTACTTAAGGACTAAACTTCTTTATCTCCAAATTCAATAAACAGCCACCTATTTTGACTTCTAGTTATTTTATAAAATCTGGTTTTTTAAAATATTTAAATAATTGAACCATGTGGAATTTGTTTTGACATCAGCTACGAAGTGAGGTTTGCTCTTTTCCATAGATTGGACTATCAATTAATGGGCCAGCCCAATATCTGTTGTTGGTTTTTTTTTGTTGTTGTTGTTGTTTTTTGTGAACAGGGTTTTACTAGGTTGCTGAGAGTCTCGTTATTTGCTGAGACTGTCTTCACACCTGAGATTCTGCTGTTTCAGCAATCAAAGTACTAGGAATACTGGTGTGTGCCACCATACTTGGCCCAATATTGTTTTAAATTTTGTACACTGATTGTTAGTGTCAATATCTGCTAGAGTAACTTTTCTCCCCAATCCATTTCAAATGTTTATCCCTTTTTTGCTGAAGCTTTTATTGTGATTGCATAAAATCTACAAATTAGTATGGAGAGAATCAGTATCCTCTTCCAATAATTATTTTCTCCATCCAAACAACACTTGCTTCTCCATTATCTGGAGTCTCTTTTTAGATTTCTTTGAAAACATTCATAGTTTTCTTGATGAGGGTCCTGCTTTGATAGCATAATTTTAAGATAGATCCATAAAATTCCTCTGAAAGTTAATCGTGAAAGGAAAACATAACAAGTCAAGACTTATGTGTGTGGTTTAAATGTGTTTAATTCTGTGTATCTGATATTCCACACACTTATGTTTCAAAATCTTTCCTTAGCAGAAATCATTTCTTATTTAATAGAAATCAGACAGCAACTAGAGGAATATGCAAAGCAAGGAAAAAGTCACTAAGGAGACAAAAGTGTTTATCATTAATATTCTGCCCTACTTCTAATGCTCAAATTCATATTTTTATCCCTAAATATCTATTCTAATGAAAATTTTGAGTAATGAAGTGGAATTTTTATTTTCCTCAGAAAGTTGGGCTAGTGAGCAATAAAAGGAAAATTCAGCATTACAAACTGTAGCTGAAGTCCACTTCTATGGTATGCTGGCTACTGTCGTGGACTCACCACTGATCCTTACAAGGGGGGGGTTCTCTTTAAAACTCAAACCTGTGCCATGAAGACTTTTTATGCCTACACCATCTGAAATCAGTCATCTGTCTTATTCTTAGAAATATGAGTCAACCAAACTTTGGCTATCCTGACTCAGCTAAATAGCCCCTTGACATTAGGAAGACAAAATGGTACATGTAACTGGAACCTTTTTAATGTGGCTGGAAACATAATCAGTGAGACCAAAGTCATGAATTCTATTTTTGGCTGACATACTCAAACTGAGTATTTGTTGCAGAAAATACTACATTTTAAAACTCCATTGAATTCTATGTTACATTTTGTGTGTATGTTTGTATTTGTTTATTTAGCATACAATTTGCTATTTTATTCTTAACTTTGAATGAGATAATTTTGATTAGAACAAATATTTTAGGAAAGATTATTATCTTACTCATTTAAATTGCCTTGATTTCCTAATGCCTTATGTTTTTGACCTTTATAACATCACACTCTAGATTAAAAACCTGACTGTCACATAAAAAAAAAAATTAAAAAAAAAAAAAAAATAAAACTCCTATTCTCCCAAATGAACCTTTTTTTTTTCATTTCTTTTCTTTCTTTCTTCCTTTCCTTTCCTTTTTTTTCCATTTGAAAAACCAGTCTCCCAATCCTCAGACTAAAATGAAAATTAACTAGCTGGGTTTCTCAGCTAAGCTCCAAAACCACATTCCAAACTGAACAACCTAGAAGCTGAACACTTGCTGGGCGCAGAGCTGCATTCTTAATGGCCTCAGTGAACGCTGCCTGTGTAGCAGCACATTATTTTCATTCTTTCACTAGTCTAGTGTTTTGTCCATAAAGAAAAAAAAATCCCAGGAATACTAATATTTTCATAGAGATCATGGCAATGAACTTGGAGAAGCCTCGAGTGCATCTTAAGCAAGACTCTAAGAATGACAAATATTTTTTTTTTGCTTGAATAAATTAGTCTTCTATTCTCAAAAACTTTTTGCATAACCAGGCATGGTGGCACACGCTTGTAATTCCAGCATTTGGGAGGCTGAGACCGGAGAATCCAGGTTCGCAGCCAGCCTACCTGGTGAGACACGCCGCAACTTAATGAGACCCTGTTTCAAAATAAAGAATAAAAAAAAATAGGGCTGGGGGTATAGCTCGGAGGTAAAATGCCCCTGAGTTCAATCCCCAGCACCGAAAAAAAAAAAATCTTTTTGTATGACTTAAAAATCTAAAAATCATTCAACATTTTCAGTTTTTCTAGTAGTGCTCAAAGAAAAAAATACATAGATTATTGGAGAAAGTAAACAAGCATCCTGATATTCACCATGGACAGTTAATGCTCCCCCAATAATATCTCTTTTTGTGTGGGTGACACTGGGAATTGAACCCAGGGTCATTCTACCTCCAAGCTACACCCCTAGCCTATTTTATTTTTGTTTGAAACAGGGTCTTACTAGGTTGCTGAGAATCTCACTAAATTGCCAAGGTGAGTCTTGGATGTGACTGTCCTGTTTTAGCTTTTCACGAGCTGGGATTACAGGTGTACACCACCATACCTGGCCCCCAATAGTATCTTTACCACTCAACTTCCTACTGCAGCTAAGAATGAATTCCTAGGTACTTATTTAAGTAGCAAGTATATCAAGTAAACAAAAGCAAATCTCATAGCTGGTGGTCCACCATAGAAAGTATTTTTATTAGTTCTAGCCAAAATTGTAACTATGTAAATCATGAAACAGTGTCTAAGGTGAGTGTGGTGGCACACACCTGTAATTCCAGTATTTGGAAGCTCAGATAGGAGAATCGCAGGTTTGAGACCAACCTCAGCAACATAGCAAGACTCTCAGCAACAAAATAATAAGGGCTGGGGATATTGCTCTGAGGTACCCCCCCATGTTCAATCCCCAGTACCAAGAAGAAGGAGGAGGAAGGAGGGGTGGGGGGAGAAAACAAGAAGAAACTGCGTCTAGCATCAAAAGAAGCTTGATCTGATTCTAAATTTTTTACATGATTTTATTGCAAAAGAAAAGAACTAAATGGAGAGAGCTGAAATTACCTGCAACCTTTGAAGCCACCACAATCAACTAACAGGTATTTGTAATGAAGGCTTTACTTAGTTACTAGTGTGGCTCTAGTGATTAATATAGCTTGTATATTTAAGAAGCCGGATGGATTCAGGTCAACAAACTGAGGCATGTTTGCTCAGGTGAAAGCTAAAAATAACCGCCCCTCAGTATTTCTAGGAGAGTAACACAATACCACTCAGCTGCCTCCACACACATTATACATGTCCCTGTACCCATCCACAGCGTACAATTTAATTGAAAAAAGTGAGCCAGAACCTATTTCTATATCAATATGACTTAGCAGACAGAGCAATTTGGCCAAAAATGAGTATGTCCAGTCACTGTGAATCGGTTAATTGATATTATAGTAGGCTATAATATTAAGGGGCTCTGAGAGTATGCACAGAAGTTACGGAATCACAAGCTACTCTTTGAAAACATTGGCCCATCCTGAGCTCAGTTCTCATTGCTATGTCAAACATAGGCCATTTTTTTCTTTCTTTATCTTTTTTTTTGCGGGGGGGGGGGGTACTAGGGATTGAACTCAGGGGCATTCTACCTCCGAGCTACACCCCCAGCCCTATTTTTTATTCTTTATTTTGAAACCGAGTCTCACTAAGTTGCGGAGTGCCTCACTAGGTAGCTGAGGCTGGCCGCGAACCCGGATCCTCCGGTCTCAGCCTCCCAAATGCTGGGATTACAAGCGTGCGCCACCACGCCCGGCTCCTTATCTTTTTTGTTGGTGTATTATTATAGTCTCACATCATAATGTAGTTCACAGTGATAGTGACATATATGCACACAGCACTTGGATAGTTTTCCTCCGACTCCCTCCCTACTCCCTCCCTTCCCCATACAGGATATTGAGATTGACCTTGGTATTCTCACATATGTGCATCATGTCAATGGAAGTGATTCCTTCAGTGATTCTCCCTCTCCCCTTGTATTTCTTTTTTTTTTTAATTAATTTATTTTTTAAGCACGGATTTTTTATACATTTCTTGAGTACAACAGGGTTACATAGACATTTCTGAAATATCAATCATTGTCAGATCACAAACAGCACCACTTCTTCGTTTTACATGTATAGCCCACATTCTTAACATAGCCTGGTAAAGCAAACTTTCTAGAGTCAGAAAACCATACTCCTTTAGGGTCATATATTTACTTTCTAAGAAGTAGGAGGGTCTTTCATCTATGCATCCTAGGGGCAATCTCCAGACTTTGAGATGCCAATGTAGCCATAGCAGAACCCCCTTGTATTTCAACACAATATTTTTGGCTTCCATTACTCCTACGGTACTCAAACTGTGAAATGTAATACTTCACAATATTTAACTTTAAAGTGATATGAAATCAATAAGACTTCTAACAAATTCCAGGTTGTGGAGAAATACACAAATAACAACTTGATGCCTCTGAAGACTCAGAGGTCCCTCAATTACATTACTACATTCACTGGCTATACCTTGGGTACCTGCTATCTGCTAAGCACTGTTAGGTATAGCAGTGAACCCAATGGACACCAGCCATGTAGAATGTACCAAGAATGGAGAAAGTGGACAATTGATAAATAATAAAGCTGGGCACAAGGGCACACTCCTATATTCCCAGTACTTGGGAGACTGAGACAGGAGGATCACAGGTTCAAAGCCAACCTGAACAACTTAGAGAGGCCCTTAGCAACTTAGTGAGACCCTGTTTGTTTCAAAACCAAATAGGGTTGGGAGTGTAGCTCAGAGGTAGAATGCCCCTGGGTTCAATCCCCAGTATCAGAACAAACAAACAAGCAGTAAATAAATATAGGGCTGGGTGTAGCTCAGAAGTAGACCACCTGGGTTCAAACCAGGTACTCTCCCCCACATACACACTATGCATATGTGCACACACAATAAATAAATAAATAAATAAATAAATAAATAAATAAATAAATAAATAAATAAATATAATTGTTGTTAATACTACATTTAACCTGACATTACCTTGAAGGGGTAACTGTGATATTTGGGAACACAGGAGAAATGAATACATTAGAATGAGACAAAAATTCCAGTCACTACGCTGTAACTCTGAATAAGATTAGTGAACATGGACTACCCTTGACCTTCTTTGGGGAGAATATTTGTCGACTCCAGTCAGCTTCCTGTTATCTCCTCACAAATGGCTATCCAGTTGACAAATTACCATCTAGACGGCCCCTGCCATTTTTTATGCACAAAGGTGAGTCAACTTCAAATCATTAGCTCCTACTCCCTCCCAAACCTGTAATTAAAAAGTTGGACACAGAGGAATACAAGACTTGGCTGCCTCCTAGAAAAGTTAAAATAAAACTACAACAACATGCTGACATGACACATGGTTTCCACTGAAGCCAACACAGACTATGTATTTCTTTGCTTTATTACAAGTAACAAAGATTGCTTTCCGCAGTTACCTAGGACTATTGCTATTATGTAGGCACTATGCTCACTAAAGAGAGAGACAAGTGACAGTCCCCGGACTCACAGGCTAGTGTGGGGGGTTGAGAAGGCGACAGAGAACTACATCCTGACTGAAGATTGCTTGGGCAGGATGCTTCAGTTGTGAGAAGTGCTGGGGTGGCTGCTTGCTTGACCTAGCCTCGGAAGAGAGCAAGTGTCAGATGAGGGAGAAAGGGGACAGTCAGGTAGGGAAGGCTCTGAGGACAGGCATGTACCCAGGCACAGGAGTCATGCTCTTGGCAGATGCTTTGTGTTTGTGTATTGAATTTAGAAAGAAATCTTTTTTTTTTTTTGAGGGAGAGGCGGTGCTGGTGATTGAGCCCCAGGACATTCTACCTCCAACCTATGCCTCTAGGCCTTTAAAAAACATTTTTGTTTTGTTTTGTTTTAAAACAGGCTTTCATGAGGTTGTTGACAGTCTCACTAAATTGCTGAGGCTGGCCTTGAACCTGTGATCCTCCTGTCTCAGCCACCCAAATATTGGGAATTACAGGCTGAAAGAGGTCACTTAACAAGTGAAAAAAGGCTTTACCATTCCTAACCTTTATCTGTTTCTACCCCTTGTCTTTTCTAACTAGTGACATAGTTCTAGCAGGGCGTCCTGGTTTCTACTTCCAGAAGCCCCTGCTCAGCTCTATAGAGAACCATGAAGAGGAGTAATATGAGACCCACACATGACATAATCTTTCTTTGTGGGGATGTTGACTCTCAAGACTCCTATCTCTGACTTAGAGCTAGCCACAAGGCCAGACAGGAGATCTGCTGGAAGAAGGGGGGAGTCTGGAGGCCTGGGGGATATAGCTCAGTGGTAGAGTACTTGCCTAGCAAGCATGAGGCCTTGGTTCAATCCTCAGCACTATAAAAATTAAAACAACAACAAAAAAACAAAACAGAAGGGGGTCTGGGTGGGAATGGAAAAGCTCCACCTCTGGGCCCCAAAGAGCCTTTGAAGTCTCACTCATCAGGTAATAACTGCCTTCCCCTAAATTAGAGGAAGAATGTCTGCCTGCAACAAAGATGATATTTAAAGATTAACCTGCTTTGGGCTACGAGGGGAAGGAATGCAGGGAACAGACTAGTTTGTAAGAGTAATTCATGTTTACAAGCACTAATAAGCAGAACCCTGCAATTTGGAAAAAAAAAAAAAAAAAAAGCAATGACTCTAAGTAAAATGGCCAAGGATTTCAGAAATATTTTAAAGAATTTTATGTTTACAGTGGCATTTAGTTAACCAAAGTGAGAGCAAAACAATGATACACATTAACTTAGTAATATGGAATTGTTAGCAGATACTTTTCTTCTTGAATTTAACTCTTGAATCTAGTTTTGGTTAAAAATCTTCTATCATCATCTCTGTACCTGCAAAAATGTGAATGTTTTATTTATTTATGTTTTTATAGTTCATATTTTTTATTCTCAACTTTGTTCTACAAAAAAATTGGGGGTCTATTAGAAGTGAATGTTAACCTTAATTAAAGAAATAATAATTGGGGTACAGCTGGGCATGGTGGTGCACACCTGTAACCGCAATATTTGGGAGGCTAAGACAGGAAGATCACAGGTTCAAGGCAGCCTCAGCAACTAGCAAGAGCTGTTTTAAAACAAATAAATGAAAAATAAAATAAAAAGGGCTGAGGGTGTATCTTGGAGGTAGAATGCCCCTGGGTTCAATCCTCAGTACCACAAAAAAGGAGAAGGGATGATTTAAAAGGATAGAATTAATGAAAAGGACACTAAGAATTACTTGGCCTATGTCTGATTCTGTGAAAGTAGAAAACAAAAATAATACCTGGATAATGCAAGTCCTCAAAACTTTCACTGGAGCTATGAAACTAAGTAAGTCCGTCTGTTAATTCCTTGACTGAAATTGCTCTGAAGTTATAATGGAATTTAATTTTGTCAGTTTCACTGTGACAAAAACCTCCATTGCCTGGCTACAGAGTATTTATAAGAATTTAGTAAAAAAGCATCTGTCCAAATTGGTTCTAAACTTTGCTCTCTGCTTGCCTTAATGAGAACTTAAATGAATTGCAGTACGCATTTAGGCCCTTGGGCGATTTCCAAGTTTGCTTAGGATGCTTTGATGTGTATCTAGGTAGGCAAGGTGGAGGATATGGGGAAAGGGAGAACTGAAGGTGATTAGATGAATTTGTGTTATTTATACAACTATAATTTTTATTTGAATAGCCCCAGAAGCACTCATTTAAGAGAATCTCCAGCTAAATTCAGAAATCAGCTTTTAAATGTGTTCCTTGAGTTCCTTCAGACATTCCTCATGCCTTTCTCCAGCTCAAAAGCTTTAAATCTGGTTAAAAGGAAACACGTGGAATAGACTGCACAGTTGAAGTAGCCAGAGCACATAATCTGGTTGAGTCACACAGTCTTAGACCTTGTGATTCCTTGAGCCAATCCTGTGTGCTGCTCATCCAAGATCAATTCCTAAAAAGACTCCTGAGTATCTTCCAAAGCATGTCTCTAAATTTTAGAATGTCTCATTAGAGTGACAGCTTCAAGAATTTCAGCTGAAGAAAGTGCAAAGATTTTTATGTTAAACTGCCTTGGTACTTAGGAATTAAAATTAACTGACTCCGTCTGTTAATTCTTTGACTGAAATTGCTCTGAAGTCATAATGGTCAGACACACACTCAAATTCTGCCACTTATTTTGAGGGTGGAATGCTCCTACATTTCAACCATTCCAATTAAATATTACTAAATGAAATATTATGTCACAATTAAATCACGGAGAACTGAACATGAGCCTGCGGGAAGGAGGGTACACAAAGTGAAATGCAATTCATTCTTGCCAGCCATTTTCAATTAGTAGTTAATTATGCTAACATCTATTCTAGGAAAGCTAAATTTTTTAATACGGCAGAACATTCCTCCACACTAAACTACTACCACAGACACACACACAGACACACACACACACACACATTCATGCACACGCACATGTACACGTACACCTCATGGCAGAGTTGAATGCAAAATAGTTTGTACTGTACACACAAAAGTCAAGCACTGGCTTAAAAACAGTTCCCTATGACATTAAACCTAGGAATAAATGATACAGACATTTTGACAGCAAAGTTTCAGGAACTGTTGCAAACACTTGTGTATTTCATTCTAATTCAAAAAATATTGCAAAATATTAGGTTTACATCTAAGGCAGATGAGGATTTTAAATGGTTGGCCTGCAACCTCAATTGTTATGGAGCCAAAGATGTAACTGCTTTGAAGAATAGAAGAATTACACTATATTTGTCAGGATCTACGCAGCAAACAAGCGCCTCCACTTGGCTTACATTATTTGCCTGGCTTGGGTCCCATGGAACTGAGGCGCATTGGAATCAAGAAGGAAAAAAATTCCAGTGCTTCAGGACACGGAGCCAAACTCTTACATACTATTTGAAATGCTGTGGTAAACATGAAATTATTTTAGGCTCAAGATTGGTGCCAGTTTTTTTGTTTGTTTGTTTTTCTTCTTTTGGAAAAAATAATAAGATGCATATAAAGGGTCCTGCCAGAGGTTTGGCATACAAAACCTGCCAATCATTATTAGATGGAGGAGTAATCCAGTGGCCCCAAACCTGACCCTCACCTGTGGTGTCCAACAGCAAACAAAGGCCAAGTCAAGAAGCCTGGCAGAAAGAAGTATATCGAATTACTCATTCTAACCTCTATCCCTGAAAAAATGTCTGCAATTATTGTTTCTCCATCACTCTAGAAAAACACAAAACAGCAAAAATGAAACGTACACGAAGAAAAACCAATAGCCTCAGTATGAAAACCAATAGTTCATCTGTTGTCACTGTTGCTCGTTGCTGGACAAACCAGTCATCTGGGCTCAAGTTTTGACTTTGTGCCAGTGCTTCAAAATCAGCAACCTTTCAGCCAAAAGGCTGTGTGGAATGCAGCCAAGACCACCTATGGAAAGGGAATTATAGCATCTCATAATTTACTACCTGGGGCTATGATCTCATAAACCCAGCATGGAGGGCGCAAGGACCCTGTGTGGGAATCTCTCACAGCCCCCATGTAGGCCCCAACACTGCTCTGGAGAGCTCTGCAGGCATGGGTGACAAAAAGGGAACACTAACTCTGCTTCTTGAACAAACTTACCACAGGCACGCTTTGGGGTTGGAATGTCAAGGTTAGGAAACCCCAGAATTAAATCTAGGAGAAAGTCAGCTACTTTGTTCTGAAGTACAAATTTCCACACTGTGTTATTATAAGTTATCATGTCTAGTAACTTATTATTAGACATCGATTTTTTATAAATTATGGGTCTTCTACTTTCATCATTCTTAATGTTAATAATAAGCATAAATAATAACTAATATGTGAATTGCAAAGTATTTTCACATAGATTGATCATCTAATCCTCCTAGTCTTCATAACCATCTGCATTGCATGTTCAGAAGATTAATGGGTTTTGTCCCTCCCATAAATGTCAGAGCTAGGACCAGCACCCAGGTGTGACTTGTCCCCAGTGCTATTCTCAATAGACTGCCTCTCAATTATCCATTTACTTCTTTGCTTCCACTATTTATTAGCTCTTTGAAATTACCCGAAAGGTAATATGTAGAGCAGGAGGATGGATGAAAAAGAATAAGGTCATAAGGAGTTTCCCAGAGCACCCTACCCAAGGCATTAACTAGCAAAAAGAACCAACAGGAGAGGTCACCTGGAAGACCTACAGTCAAGGGCAGAGTGCTTTTAAGAGTTCCATAAAGAGCCAGGAACACGTTTGTAATCCCAGTACTTAGGGAGGCTGAGACAAGAGGATCACAAGGTGGAAGCCAGCCTCAGCAACTTAACAGGGCCCTCCATAATCTAGTGAGTCCCCGTTTCAAAATAAAAAATAAACAAGACTGGGAGTGTAGCTCAGCGCCCCTGGGTTCAATCCCCAGTACTAAAAAAAAAAAAAAGAAAGTTCCATAAAGTTGGTGGAATAACAGGCTCCTGGAAATGCTCTGATTCATGGGACTCAGATACTCAGATGAATACTCTGAGAAGACTCTGTTGAGGTCTTGGCTATTGCTGCATATTCCAGGCAGACTGTCTTCAGGAAAGAGCTGCCAGGCAAGAGTTCCCTATAGACCTCCTAGGTATAATAATGAGCAGGGCTGTGAGTTCAAGACAGGGTGACTTCAGAGCAACCTTAGGAAGAAAGGACTGATAATTTCCCTAGGCAAACAATGACATAATTTGACTCAGGAAAGGGCGTGTTTCCCATCCATGGAAACATTCAGGAAGTAACTGAATAGATAAGAATATGACTTAAATAAAAGTTTCTTTGCCGGGCATGTTGGTACATGCCTATAATACAGTACTTGGGAGGCTGAGACAGGAAGACCACAGGTTCAAGGCCAGCCTTAGCAACTTAGTGAGACCCTCAGCAACCTAATGAAACCCTGTTTCAAAAAAAAAAAAAAAAAAGGACTGGGGGTGTAGTTCGGAAGTAGAATGTCCCTGGGTTCAATCCCCAGTACCAAAAAATAAAAAATAAAAAATGTTTCTGTGGGCCATACCAAAATGATAAAGCCTTTAGGCAGATAAAGTAATCAAAGGCCAGGGGCAGTGGCTCATGCCCATAATCCCAGAGACTCAAGAGGCCGAGGCAGGAGGGTCTCAAATTGTTGAAGTCTATCCTTGGCATCTTAGCCAGACTCTGTCTCAAAATTAAATTAAAAAATTTTTAAAGGGCTGGGGATGTATTTCAGTGATAAAGTGCCTCTAGGTTCAATCTCCAGTACTAGGGGGATGGGGAGAAGCAATCAAAAGAACAAAAGTACAGAGCATTCTGAAGGGCCAAACACTTGGTAGTAGGCTATGGTCAAGCAAGGCCTGTTAATGACTTTATCTGAAATTTCACAGATGCCAAGAAGAATCAGATTTCCTCCCCTGACCATTCAAAGAAAAGCAGGCCCTTATAATTTGTGAATACCCTAGAACTGAAGGTAGAGGTAAATTTTAAGGGTGATTTGAAGTTTTTATGTTCACATTCTTAGGAATTACTTTTGAAATACATTGAAATAACACAAATAAAGTCACTATGCAAATGTTAAATATTTTTAACATTTTTATCATCTCTAGGTTCTAGCTCAAGTGGTATCTCCTTCATTCAATTTGATAAATGCCTGCAATGTGCCAGCCTCTGGGCCTTCTCTGGTTCTCCCTCAATAATAAAAGATCCTTGCTTTACCCGGTGCCAATGTCACCTGGTCCAGTTTTATGATACTATTCTAGTTTATTTGCAAACATAGCTTCTGATCTCTACACCAGTATAAGCTCCTAAAGGGAGGGACTACATCTTCTTTTTCCCTCTGGCAGTAGCAGAGAGGCTTAAACATGTAAATCTTCCAACTCTGAATTTAAAAAAAAGAAAATGAAATTTTAAAAAAAAGGTAATTTTTGAAAGACTGCTCCTAAAGGGTTTGTATTTACATGATAGGATCTATATTTCATAATAAAATATTAACATTAATTTATGTTTGATTCACCTAACAAACTTTTATCAAACACCTATTAGGTATAATTCTAAAAATGTCCCAGTGGGCTAGATCCATGCCTACCTGTATCAATGTACATTATTTTTTATTTATTTTGCTTTTTTATCTTTTTTGTGGTATTTGGATTGAACCCAGGACATTCTACCTGTTATACCTCTAGTCCTATTTTATTTTTTAAACAGGGTCTCAGTAAGTTGCAGAAGGCCTTGCTAAGTTGCCGAGGCTGTTCTCGGAACTGCTGTCCTCTTGTCTCAGCCTCCCTGTAATCCTCGGTACTGGGATTACAGGTATGTGCCACCATGCCTGGCTCTCAATTTACCTTTAAGAGTGACATTCAGGGACAGTTTGAGGAGAAGCTATAGCTGAGGATGAAGCTCCAAGCAACATCACAATGACACCCATGTGGTCCAATCAAGGCTCACTTCCTACTTAGGAGGGACCTTGCAGATCTGTGTCGATCAGTATAAAAAAATGAATTTTGAGTTTTGAGGGCCAAAATGAACTTTCACTAAACTAGTACCCCAGTCCACAAGAAGGAAAGTAATGTTCAAGTCAAAAGAAAAGAGAGAGACACCAGGAAAAAGGAAAAAAAACAACAACAAAAAAAAACAGGTAATTTTTGAAAGACTGCTCCTAAAGGGTTTGTAGTCAGCATTAATATTATCCGAGCATGTTTAGATAATGACTCCTTAGCGTAGTTCCTAGCAAGTGAGGTTTTCAAAGGCAGGTTGTACAGTTATTTACCTTATTCCAGCACTGCCTTGAGAATTTAAGGCCAGCTTGGATGGAAAGCAAATGGAAGATAAAATGTTCACATCTCGGCCTTAAGTAATAAGTAATGGCTGTGTGTTTGAAGATTTTCTGACAAAATCCATATTCTTAAGAACACACATATGGAAAATGTTGGTCATTTTGTTGACTTTTTTTTTTTTTTTTTAGTACTGGGGATTGAACTCAGGGGCGTTCTACCTCCGAGCTATACCCCCAGCCCTATTTTTTATTCTTTATTTTGAAACCGAGTCTTACTCAGTTGCAGAGGGCCTCACTAGGTAGCTGAGGCTGCCTCGAACCCGGATCCTCCGGTCTCAGCCTCCCAAATGCTGGGACTACAAGTGTCATTTTGTTGACATTTTATAAACAATCCCTACCAGAGAAAAAAGCAACCACCCCTCTAAAGGGGTCAATATTCTATTAAACAGGCTGAGACAGAAATTTGGACAAAGGAACCTTGTGCAGCACATATATACTACTTACACAGAAGCTCCAAATGAGCTTTCTCTCTGGCCCAATGAATTACATAGGAAAGTTCTCAAAGAATTAGTAGAGCAAAGCAATGAGACTTTCTGGAGTTGAAGAAATTGTGGGGGTAGAAGAAGGGTATTGGCACTGGGTGTGGGGGCACACACCTGTAATCTCAGTACTTGGGAGGCCGAGACAGAAGAATTGCAGGTTCAAGGACAGCCTCAGCAACATAGACCCTCAGCAAGTTAGCAAGACCCTGTTTCACAAAAATAACTAAAATTAAAAAGGGGCTGGAAATGTAGCTCAGAGGTAGAATGCTCCCAGGTTCAATCCCCAGCATCAAAAATAAAAAAGAAGGGTATCAGTAGTCTTGACATGTGGACATGACACAGAGCTTCAGAATGGTGGCAATTTTATTATCCCCTGGGATTAGAGGGAAGAGCTGCTTAGGAGAAACAATTTGCAGGCCCAGTTGTTTCATGCAGGACAGGACCAATAGAAAGAAGACAAGGATGTCCTTGAATGTCTTGTATAGGCAGCAGGTGAGAGGTAATGCCATGCACTGAGAGAGGAGTTAAGGAAAGTAATATGTCACATCACAGGAAGAATTTGTAGAAGCTTGAAGTGTCTAGCTGGTTTTTTAAAAAAGGAACATAGAATGTTCCTTTTTTAAAAGGGAGAGGGGAGGCAGCTACAGAGAAAAGGTCAAACACATGAGTGACTAAGATGTGAAAGAGAAGTTAGATTTTTTTCTAGGTTTATTCTAATGTTGCAAATTCCAAGGAAACTGGTGGTCCCAAGTTAACTGGAGCAGTTGGAGAAAATGAGCTGCCCAAGTCTACATGAGCAAGTCATACCTGGTGAGCACATGGGTGTGGAGCACTGGGTGGCTGTGGAAAGGTGCTCTTTAGGACCTCCACCATCAGTGACATCACCCTTCACTAATTTTGAGCTTCAGTTTTGGTCCATAAATGGAGCTGCTATTCTGAACTTCTGTAAATTTGAGGATAAGAATCTTGGCAGAATGAATTGTCTCAGGAATCAAGATTGTTGAGGGTTTTTTGTTTTTTGTTGTTATTGTTGTTGTTTGTTTGTTTTTTCTTTGCCACTAACCGGGGAAATTATTCAACCAGTCTTATGTCGTAGTTTTCTCAGTGGTCAGAGGCAGTATTTAGCCCTGCTTCTATGATTCTGACTCCAAGGATACTAGCTGCCAAGCCTTCCCCATCTGGGCCCCTCTGGCCCTCACTGTCCTCACATCTTCACATCTGTTAGAGGGACAAGCCTTAATGGTCTCATGCTGCTCTTCTCTTTTACTCTTTGAGGTCTGAATAGGTTCTGAGTGTTTTCTATCTTTTAACAACCAGAGAAGCATTCCAGAAAGCAAGGGCAAGTTACAGCCAATTGCACATGTAAAACTTAATATTGATGTGCTCAGCACAGTGAAATATGTTTCCATAATATTTACGATGGAGGTGGGTCTAATCCAACCATAATGAAAACCTTCAGAGAAAAATAACAACAGAAAACTCCATTCCAGCTTCCAGCCAATGATCCTCACACTCACAGACTAATACAACACAAAGACATTCCAATACAATGAAATAATTTGGATCATGTCCAACCTCTGCTTTTTAGTAGGCAAAAATGAGCCCAATAGAGCTAAGCCTATTATTCAGAAGAAATAAAAGACATGGCATCCATTGCCCTCAGCCAAGAGTCATTGACAAAATTTGCTAAAGAGATACCAATTTATAACCTGGTAGGGTTTTCAGTTTAACTGCTGGGTTCCCAATGTATTTCAAAGTTTACCCTGACTACCTTCTAAACAAACAAACAAACAAAAAAAGGTGTCATAACAGAAAGCAACAATTGTAGTATATCAAGGGGAAAACAAAAACTTTCACTACTGTAGACATATACAAAAACAGAGAAAGAAAACTTAAAAATAGGAGCTCTGGACTCAGAAAAACTTGGGCTAAAATCCCAGCTCTGTTACTTACTAGCAGTTTAGTTAGGCAACTCACCTACCCTTAGAGACTGCCAGTATCCTTTCTGTAAAATTGTGCTAAGAGCATCCACTTTGTTGGCTTGTTGTGAGGAGGAAATAATGTAAGATCCTTATTATAGTATCTGGCACATATTAAGACCTTAACAAATTTTTTTTTTTTTTGGTACTAGGGATGATTGAAGACAAGGGCATTCTACCTCTGAGCTACACCACCAGCTTTTTTTTTTTTTTTTTTTTTTTACTATTTTTGTTTTGAAACAAAGTCTCACTGGGTTGTTGAGTCTTGTTATGTTTCTGAGGCTATCCTTATCCTGACATCCTCCTGTCTCAGCCTCCCGAGTAGTGGGATTACAGGTGTGCATCACCACACCTGGCCTTACTAAACTATTGATAACAACAATGCTGTCAGTGGATGGAGAAGAATAATATGATGGGAGATAAGGACATATTCTGTGTTTCTTTGATCTATCTTCTTCTCCTGAGGGATGTGCTAATCTGCATCCAAGGAACTAGAAGGTATGGATCTTAGATGTTAAAAACAGAGATGCTCCTTATTTCTCAATGAATAGCCCCAACAAATTGGACTCAACAAGTTCCCAGGCCTTTTGAACTTCTAAGATAAGTATTTCTCTGAGAAACATTCCAGGGATATCCTAAGTAGCCTTTAGTTTGGGGGAACACATATTTAGCCCTTGGTTTTCTCCTCAGTAAAACGGGATTCTAGTATGTCTCTTTAGTCATCTTCACAATTGTACAATAGTTCTGACAGAGCAAACAGCATTCCAATGCATTTGCCCTTCCTTTCCTCCCTGTAGGTAAGTAGGATGATCCTCTTGCCTGTTCTGTTCAACCTATCGCCTCTTCCCAACTATTGCTAGATGGAGTTTTGGATTTTCATGATACACAATTAAAAGAAAGGAGATAGGTATAGGGCTTGGACTGGGGGAGGAATTTTTTCAGAGGAGATGTTGGTTGGGGAAATTTTAGAAGAGACAAGTTATAAGCATCAACGTGTATGGGAACAAAAACTGGGATTTCTGGAAATCTTGCTACAGCTTATATGTCCCCTTCACCATGTTTTGACAATGCAAATGAAGCACAGACATTATTAGGTCATTTTAAATGTATCTTTGATTGATTGCCTATTTCTTTGACAGAATCACCACTTGGAGACTGGACCAAATAGGTCACATCTTCAATAGGGGCAATAAAAGAAAATAAAACAAGAGGTAGGAAAAGTGTCATGCACTTCAGGCAGGATTTATTTAATTAGTAGGACATGGGAACATGGAAGAGTCAATCAATATCTTGGTTAGGAGTATGGGGCTGGACTGTATGAGGTTAGAGCTACGACTATACTAGACCATCATCTTATTTTCATGGGTTTTTTTCCCCAAAATTTGAGCTCATTACAATCAGAGAACTATTCTGGCTAACATCCTTTTCATAGGCTTGGCTGCCCTACATCTACCCCTCTACCAAGGATTTCTAAAGCTTGACAGCTTGACACTGTTAATACTTTGGGCTGGATAACTGTTGTGGGGATGCCCTGTGCACTGTAGGATCTTTAGCAGTATCCCTGTCTTCTACCCAGTAGCTGCCAGTAGCATCTTCCTCCCTTCTTTGGTACATCCTAAAACTAGAAAATATCTCCAGATATTGTCAGATATCCCTTAGAGGGCAAAATCATTCCCGTTTGAGAACTCTTGCTTTACCCCAACCATCCAGGTGTAAAGGAAAAATTCACAGTCCACTAAGCCATCCTACTGTAAGTTTCATTTAATGAAGCAATTACAAGGATTCCAAGTTCTCAGCAATTCATAACCATTCCAGTTTGCTCACAGAGAGACTGACTTGTAGCAGGTTATCATCTACAAGTTATCAGTGATCACCACAGATACCAAGTGCTGGTGACTTCTTATGTTTCATGCATTGTGCTGACCATTTAACTAGATTTTCATTCTTATACAGAAATAAGTGGTAGAACTATTCTCTCCACTCAGAGGTGTGTAAAATGAGGCTCTGGAAAAATGAAAACAACTTATCCATTGTCACAGCCAGTAAGTGGCTGAACTGAGGGTTGAACCCAAACTCATCTGAGTCCAGAGTCTCTTTGTCTTAGGCCACACTATTTCTCCTAATGAGAAAAATGAATGCAGAGATATGTGAGAAATGCATTTGCTATAGGTTACATGAGTTAAAATGATGAGTTCAGTGTATAGACTATTGTAAAGCTTGAGGTTCTTGGCACAAAGGCTTGGGAATTCTTGGCACCAAGTTGGGCAGCTTTGTTTTAAGGACACCAACAAGCGGATTTTTGAATTATGGATTTTCTACTGAAAGCAGGAAAATGGTGGTTTTCTCTAAGTAGAAACAGCAAGCAGTAGTTGGTTGCCATGGTAGCAGAAGTAAACTTAACCTTGGCTGGAAACAGTTACCAGAAAGGATGGTGAGTATGATTAGGCATTTGAACTAGACAGGGGTATATGACTGGGGAAGAAAAGGTGGAAGGGGAGAAATGTTAGTTGTCTTGAATTATCTGAAAACTCGTCATCTAACAGAAGGCAAGCACATGATCTGGACTATTCCAAAAGGAAAAGCCAGGATTCATGAGTGGAAATTACAATGTGGTGTTAGAAGCCAGTTTCTCATTGAATGGTAAGGGAGAACATTTATCCATCTTAATGTTTCAACTAGAGTGAAAATTGAAACAAGCAGTCTACAGAGTAACATATCACAGAGCAGCACATCACTGCTGCTGGCAGGGAGGTAGTCTCTGTGGAGCGACCTCAGTGTGGGTGAGATTGGACCAGACATATTCCCAGGCCTCTTCCACAGCAAAAATCTTGGTTTCTCCCAAGAACTAGTAAAATGTGGAATCTCTGTTGAAAGCAGATAAGTGGAAGCTGGGGATGGTGAGTTCTCCATTGGGCAGAAAACATCAGCAGCTATTCATCACTGTGACAGGAGAGGTAAACTCCAGTGCTCCTGGGAAGAGAGTATCATTAGGTGAGACCAGACACAAGATGGGAAGAAACCTGGGGAAAAAAGGGGAAGAAAAGATTCTTTCCCCTCTGTTCTGAATAGATGATCAGGGATAGGCCAGTAAAGGGGAGGAGGGGCAAGAATCAAGCAGCTCTTTCTACTGTCTTTCAAACCTAAGACACTCTAATGCCTCTTTCTTGGAATTCACAACCACCTCTTACTAGTTTAGTTTCAAAGTTTCATTTTGTTTGTTTGTTTTTAAATAAATAACCACCCAGATAGGAGATAGCTAGATAGTAACTGGCTATTTTCTTTTTTTTTTTTTTTTGTGGTACTGGGGATTGAACTCAGGGGCATTCTACCATCGAGCTCTACCCCCAGCCCTATTTTTTATTCTTTATTTTGAAACAGGTTCTCACTAAGTTGCAGAGTTTTTCACTAGGTAGCTGAGGCTGGCCACGAACCCAGATCCTCCAGTCTCAGCCTCCCAAATGCTGAGATTACAAGCATGCGCCACCAAGCCAGTTTAACTGGCCCTTTTCTAAAGCTAATATTGAGTTTGGTTTCATGACCCTTTTATTTGTCCTATACCAACAATTCATTATAAAACATCTCACAACTAAATTCAGTGAATGGCTAGGACAGGCCTAAACTCAAACTTTCTTCCTGGAAATCACACTATAAATTTGCAAGGCCAGTCTTGGAAAATTAACTTGTTCCAAAGTCCACCTGTAGCAAGACACACCACCTCCCTTGTAAAAGAAATAGAATAGCAGATTTTCCTTAAACAACAACAAAAACAATACTGATTCATCTTTCTACATTAAATATGAATACTACTTAAGAGAATTTTCACTATCTCTTCATCTCTAGAGCACTTGAAACATTTACAGTCTCATTATTTTACACAACACCCATTAAGTAGGCACCAAAGATTTTTATCCTCCTTTGATTTCTAAGAAAGCAACTAAAGAAAGATTAAGCAAATTGCCCAAATTGCTCAGGAAGTACAGATGCTCAGGTTTTCCACTTTGTCCTTGCTTGGGGGACTTAATACAAAGTGACTGGATCTGGTAGATTTACCCAAACTCTCCCAGATCTCTTCCTATTTCTCACCACGCATGAACTTTTCATCATCTAAGTGTATATTAGCCACTACAAGGATCTTGTACAAGGATATCCTATCCTACCAGGGCAGTGCCATGTCTGCAAACAGACTGACACTCTACCTATTGGCTTTCTAATCGCTATTCACCGACTCCTTCCCCAACTGAAGTTGATTCTGCCCTGCGTCTGGGAAAATTTTAACCCCTCGATTAGCGATTGCACAGTTGGTTTAACTCAGACGAGACAGTAGGCCAAATGTAGTGGTTTTTTTAAAAAAAAGTGTCTCCCCCATTCTGATAACAAAGGGGGCATGATTAACGAAGTTCCCTTTGTGTCCAAGCTCCATTCTGAGAGAAAGAGCTTTCCTCCCTGCTTTTATGATAGGGGGTCTTTTCCTACTCTGCTCATCACCCACACAATCTGTTCACAGCCCAAACAGACAATCCAGCCAGTCTGTGGAGAGTTCCTAAAACATTTCTGTCGTGAAAGCAGACAGGATGAGCAGGACCTCATCTTCACAAAGGCCAATGGGACATTCGGCAGAAGAGTTCACAAAGGGAAATACAGACAGAGGCCCTAAGCTGAATGGATTTGTCCACAATGGAGAACACAATGCCAGTCCTAACAGGGACTTGTCAACGTTCTGGTCAATTTACAGCCACCTCTATTTTGGGCCCTCTAACTCCCTTGCTTTTAGAACAGAGGACTTTTTTTTAAGAAAATACAATTAACAAGTTAAGTCCAAATCAGTACTTTAAGGATCCTTCGCTTTTCCTAGAACTTTAAATATAAAAACAGCAAGTTGGACAGAGTCTAGTTCCAATTTGACCAGCTCAGGGGGTTGAGGTAATGTATAGAAAACACTTAGCACTTTGCTTGGTGTAGTTAAGTATTCAAAAATGATTACCCAATATTTTCATAATATTTTGCTACATTTTATTAATTACTTTGTGTGGGGGGGGGTACTAGGGATTGAACCCAGGGACATTCTACTTCCAAGCTAAACCCCCAGTCCTTTTTATTTTTAAATTTTGAAACAGGGTCTTGCAGAGTTGCCAAAGGTCTTGCTAGGTTGCCAAGGTTGGCCTTGAACCTGTGATCCTCCTATCTCAGTCTCCCAAATACTGGGATTACAGGCATGTGCCACCATGCCTAGCTTCTAATGATATTTTTCTACATTATCTGCCTGTATTCTCACCTAAAATGGTTCTACTTTATTTGTCTTTGGTGCATTACAAAACATAGGTGCTTCACATTCATTATCTTCTTAAAGCCTACAGATCCACAGTTGGTTATTGACAGTAAGGCAAGCCTAGGTCTTATAGTTGGCAAACAGTAGATTCCTTCAGATCTCAACTCAGTAATTGGACATTCAAGGCTCTTTCATGACACCACAGATAAGCAGATGATTATGTCTTGTGCCTTTTTATATTCTCCACAATATACCAAGTAGTAAGATATTGCTTGATCATCATCTGAAATAGATTTCTAATCTGTAGGTAACCCAAGAACTCAAAGGATTTACGTTAGTGACTTTAAGAAAAAAGAAAAGGAATAGGGGGAAAAGAGCAACATTTTTGGCTTTGAGGAAAATCATGCTCTCGTTTTTTGTTTGCCAAGGAAAAGCATTACCAGGCCCAGTTAGTAGATAGGGAAGGTAAGAAGCAGAATGAGGGACTGAATGATTCATCTATGGAGGATAGCAGCACTGGAGTCTGATTTCTTCACACTCTGCTCATAGCTTTTTCTATTAAGCTCACTGTTAATTTAGTGCCTTGAATGAAGAGAATCTTGTCTTAGGTTATACACATCAAGTTGTACTTCAAGAATGGAGATGTAACTCAGTGATAGAATACTTACCTAGCATGCAGGAGGCTCTGAGTTTGATCCCCAGCACTGGAAAAAAGGAATCGTGTTTCAAATGCTCACCCCATAATTGGAGATCTGTGTCAAACCAAAATTATTCAAAAATATCTTTTTATCTGATCTTAAACATGCTTAGAAGTCTTAGTCTATTACTCCTAAAAGAAAACTGTCTTATTTTATTGATCTTGTATTTCAAATTAAATTAAATTTCCTTGAAGGCAAGATCCATGTGTGTATACCTTCTGTAGCCAGGGGTAATCTAGTTCAGAAATTGTAGTGACATGAGCTGGCTCATTGCTTGTCCTGCCTCACAGCCTCCTGGATGCTGTCTACAGAAATCTCGCCAGAGTCATCATCCGATGAAATTTCCCACTCATCCTCAGAAATACTGCTCTGCTTGGGCAGGTGTTAAAGCTTTTCTTTTGCTTTCAAGACCCTCATTTCAGCTGTTGGAACATACTGTGGCCATCTACTTCACACAGACCTTCAGCCCAGTAGGAGCGTGTGTTGCAATGAGCAACAAAAAGTTGGCAGCCTAGCCAAGAGATGGCAACTGTCTCAGCTAATGAACTTCACCAGTCACTTGGTGCTCAACAATGGACCCTGAACACACACACACACACACACACACACACACACACTTCAAGCACTGCTCTAATCAGAAGAGCTGTGCCTGACAGAGGTTGGCTCCATAACTGATTTTATGTTTAATTGTTTAAAGAAGACATTTCTTCCATATATAACATTTGCAATATAGCAGTGGCTTCTACCAACTTATCCTTAAATGGAAGACATAGTAAATACGTCAGCCTCTTTCACTTGCAGGAAACTGTTCAAAGATGCTTGAATAAAAATCAAACAATCATCAGTCAATCAGTTAGTGAGATGAAACTGAAAAAACCAGTAAGATGAAACTGAAAACTGTCCAGAGCCTGAGCACTCATCTAGTGATTGTTTTAAGAAATTATATAATGTCAGCAGATCTCACTTCTCTGTCATTGAATTCTACGTTATAATTTTATTAGCTTCATTCTCAGGATTCATTGGAAGGACTCTAGCAGTTCCAGGCCCATATTATCTGAGTTCAAATTCAGTAAGAAAAAGAGAGAGGATGTCTCTTCCTGGTAACTTCCATAGAAATCTCAGAATTATCTCTCATTAGATAAACTAGCTAGCCCTAGTGTGGCTAGCACTTGGCTTAGTAACAGGCTTTAATCAGAGGTTAAAATGTTTCTAAGCCCATGTAGACTGAGAGTCACAGAAGAATTAATTCAATGGATGACCACACGATAGCATCACTCCCTAGCTAAACTTAGTAAATTAGTTTCACCCCTATCTCCCAGTAGCTCTCTGGCTCCTCCTTTAAGATTTACCAAATATCCCAAAGACATAGATTCTGCCCAGGAAAGAGCAAAATATCTGGATACCTCAGCAGGTTACAAATATGTAAAGAGATATTCAACAATTGTTCTTGGAAACAGCTGAGTGTTGCCTGGGGAAGGGTAAAGAAAACAGACCACAGGTAGCACTTACCTGTCCTGGAAAATAGCTTGCAAGTAATATCTGGTTAATATACTGTGATTTCTACAACAAATGATTCTATAAGTTTTGTTTTAAAAAATTAAAAAAAAAACACTCTGCTTTTGTCCTCTTCTTCAATCTTTCACCAGGTAGCAATTAATCTTCCAAATCTCCAAGTTATTCCCACCACAAGCAAATCTACTGCCTTCTCAAACCAAACACACCACACAGTTATTCTCCATCATAGCTTCCATAACTTTAAAATGTGAATATTCCTGGTGGACTGACCTATCGAAGAGTGTCTTTGGTAAGATCAAATGAGATGATTTCTACAAAAGAACTTTGAAGAAGGATAAAAGTACTACACAAATATGAGGTCTCAGGCATATCAAATGCACTGCCTGGATTTAACATGTACTGGACAAAGCATCACAGGGTCTGTGGCCAGCCTCTGGCTCCTCTACAACCTCCACATTCTTTCCCTGCACTCCTTTCTGAGAACCAGATGTTTGCTTGCAAAATTTCCCTGTGGCAAAAGGGCAGGCCCTTTCTAACTTCCAAATTGGCTCAAGAGTGATTAGAAAAGTATGGTATTTCTAGATGTTTTCAAGATATCCCAAAAAGAAGACACATGTCTAGTATAGACTGGAGCCCTAAAATGGAAATGGGCTACACCATGAACACATACAGGGTTAATGGTTTTCATATTATTTCATTCAAACCAATACAATTAAAAATCCTAGAAGATGTAAACTTCCAAAAGTGAGCATTCTTTAGAATTAAAACACAGTACTCCTATTAGCAATATTTTATAGCACTCCAAATAGCTTCTCAAATGAAATCACTGCTAAAAGACAAAAAAAAAAAAAAATGTTTCTTGGTAGGGGTGTGCCTTTTTATTACAGATTTATATAGTGTTTCTTCCATAATCTCCTCATTTTAGAGAATATTAAAATTTTATGTAGTATGTGGATGGGTCAATATTAAGCACACTGAAGTTCTTAAATGCCCTTCTTTTTAAATCCCCACCCCAATTACATCCCTCCCTTGAGGATATTTACAATCCTCTATGACACATGCTCTGTACCTTCTTGGTTCAAGGAAAACACACCTACAGCATTTCAAATTAACTACTGACCCTTACTCTCACACTATAAACAAACCCTTTTCAAAATCTCAATTGCATTGTGTCCACATTGATTAAAGCTTGAAGCCTGGTGACCTCATGTGGTGTTAACTTCTCCCATGCACCAACAGCATTCCGCCTTTCTACTCAATTACCCCCTTTGGTGCCAGAGGATCGCTACCCAATGAACACACACAATGGACTTCTGCTTCATTACACTAACCAACAGCAGGATAGAAATAAGCAGAAGAGAAATAAACAAGCTAATTTATCATGAGGACAGAGCAAGCTTTCACCAGTCTCGCCATGGAAAACTTCAGTGGTTACCAGGAATATCAATAGTCTGGGGGTGATGTTTATGATCTTCCAGATTACAGACAAAGCCACAACAGAACCTCACTGATTAAAGAATCTTGCAGCTTAGCAGGTGTGAACACACGCACACAAAAACCCAGTGCCTTAAAATTTGAAGGTCCTACATAAAACCGACTCAATAATTACTTGGGGAAGCACAACCCTGGGCTTTGGATAATGTGGGCTGACACCCTGGTAATTTGCCCCAAGTGTTCAACCTAACTGTGGGGCCTCTCTTATTCATCTTGGTCAGGGGAGACCCAGTCTCTTTGTGAGAAGGATCTGGTCGCCCCCCTTCATTAGGCATGGCAAGGGCACAGCGGTTGATTAAATTAACAACTTTGGAGGGCTTTGGTCCCAATTCCCAGACATTAGCACCATCATCCAGAACAAATTAAAAGTCTCACAGCAATTAAGCAGATTTTGAAAATGAATTTCCCATGGTTCAATGGCTCAACAGCAATCTCGAGTTAAGTAGTGGAGCAGTGAGAAGGAAGAGTGGAGGAAGTGACTGCTGGTTTTCCAAAGTAAACATATAACTGGCAGGCGCAGCACGATAAACTTCTGAGCCTCTGTTAAGTACAGTGTTTGTATTTCTTTTATGTAAAACTGGATATATTCACTAAAGGTAAAGGAATGAAAATTTAATGGAATGGATGCATTAAAATGGTGAATTTCAGAAGAGTTTCTTTTTTTTTCCCTATTGTCTTTGTTTTTATTCTTTTAATCTCATTGCACTCTTGTTCAAAATATAAATAGATACTGAGAGGGGCCCAAAATACCTACTTCTGGTCACTAGATTTTAAATTCAAACAATCTCCCCCTGACTCTAGCACTGAAACCATCCACATCTCCCCAACCCAAGGCAGCCAGGCTCCAAGTAGGAAGAACCCTTTCATGTCAGCCTCCCAGTGACCCTGGGAGATTCACCTCTAAGAACTCACTTCTGGATTACAGGAGTAAGATTAATAATAAAATAGTCCTAGCGTGCTCCGCTAGCGCATGACTGTAATCCCAGTACTTGGGAGGCTGAGACAGGAAGATTGAAAGTTCAAAGCCAGCCTTGGCAATTTAGTGAGACCCTGACTAAAAATAAAACAAAGAAAATGGGGTAGGGATATAGCCCAAAGGTAGGAATGCTCTGTACCACAGAAAATACAATGGTCCTTATCATATTCTAAGTATTTCCTATTTGCCAGACACTGCACTGAGGTCTCTTCATCCACTATCTTATTTAGCCAAAGTCATGAGATAAGCACTGTGACTCCTACTTTTCTCTCTTGGGAGATGAGGACACTGAAGCTCTGAGATTAAATAATCTGTTCAACACTGCTCCTGGGGTGGAGCCAGGATTTGAATCCAGACCTTCTAACCCCAAAGCACTTGCTCACATTTACAATAGCAAACACTCATTTCCAATGTTTTTTTCCCAGTCTTTGGAGAATGGTGGGTACATAGCCAAAAAAAAAAAAAAAAAGTGTCTTCTTTTTGAGAGAGAACAAAATGGCATAATGATGATGCAGTTGAGAAGGAACTGCTGGCATCTTTCTTTCAAGCAATTTTCTCTCCACCTCTACCAACCCTTGCCCTTATTCTGCCAGCTCCATGCCCTGTCCCGTTTATCCCACCCGTAGCTGGAAGGCCTCACTAGGAAATGCAGCTTTAGTGTGGCTTTCTCCTTGGTTTTTGCTTCCTCCTCTTTCAAGCTTACACATGAGCTTTTTAACACTGAGTTCCTGCCTCGCACCTCTGTCTGACTCTGCTTGCAAGGCTGCTCCTCGCCTGCAGGCACACATGTAGCACAGCATGTTTCAGTACAGCTTGAGAACCTGCAGCAATGTGTGGATGAATTCATTCCCGCCCACCAGATCCACAAGCCTGAACACAATGGAGTGCAAAGGTGGTTATGTGCATGATTTACCTTTGCTTGTCAAGGGCATTTATAACAGCTGACATCATAAATACATTACTGGTCTCTAAGAACAACCAGAAATAAATCTGCAAAGTTCTTAGAAGGGAAACAGAAAGATGAGTTTTTCATCTTTAAGAGTTCACAGTAAAGCTATGTTTGTTTGTTTGTTTTGGTTTTTTGGTGGTGGTACTGGGGGTTGAACCCAGGGGCCCTCCTCTGAGCTACACTCCCCAGCCCTATTTTATTTTTTATTTCGAAACAAGAGTCTCACTAAGTTGCAGAGGGTCTCATTAAATTGCTGAGGCTGGCCTTGAACCTGTGCTCCTCCTGTCCCAGCCTCCCAAGGTACTGGGATCACAGCCTAACAACTATGGGGTCTTCTAAAAGTAGTCCCTTCAAAATAGCCCTTGTGGAGTAAAAGAAACACATTTACTTCTTTTTTTTTTTTTTTTTTTTTTTTTTTTGCGGTACTGGGGATTGAACTCAGGGACATTCTACCTCTGAGGTATACCCCCAGCCCTATTTTTTATTCTTTATTTTGAAACAGGGTCTCACTAAGTTGCGAAGTGCCTCACTAGGAAGCTGAGGCTGGCGGCGAACCTGGATCCTCTGGGCTCAGCCTCCCAAATGCTGGGATTATAAGCGTGTGCCACCGTGCCCTACTAGCCACATTTACTTCTTAAAGACCACGAATCCTCTAATGTCCATTATCATTCAGCATTTCCAATTCAACATTTAAAATCCAGAAATACATGCATCAGTGTGTGTTCTTTTCCTCCCAATAAATCCTATCAACTGGTATGGACAACCAGCCACAGTCAATTCTCTGCCTTTATGGCCAAGTAAAGATCAACATATGGAGAACAGGCAGAGGGAATGAAGCCTTCTACCAGTGGTCAGGAGGCTGGGTGCAAATCTTATTCTGTCACTCAGCCTCCTCTGGGTCTTAGTTTCCTCAATATAATAGAAGTTCCCTTTCCAATTTCAAAAACTGAAGTTTTAAAAATATAAGCATATACATCATAAAGATGACAAAATCTTTTATCTTCAAGTGAAAAATAAGAACCATTTCCTCATTTAAATAGTAAAAGAATCTCCTGGAAGACAGCATTGGAAAATTTAGGGCAGACCTCAAAGTTGAATCATTTTAGCTACCTCCATAAAAGGTCCAAAATGCAAGGCATTTATTTCTATGTGTCCTTTTAACAAATATTACTGAGAACTTTTGTTGCACTGGTCTGTGATAATCCTTGTTCTTATATAGCTTATAATTTTATAGAGGATATATATATATATATATATATATATATATATATATATATATATATATATATATATATATTGGGGTGGGGGAGGTGTTGGGAATTGAACCCCGGAGCATTTTACCTCGAGCTGTAGTACATTCAGCTCTTTTTATTTTTGTTTTCAAACAGAGTCTCGGTAAATTGATGAGGATCTTGCAAAATTGCTGAGGCTGGCCTCCACTGAGATCTTCCTGTCTCCACCTCCCAGATACTGGGATTACAGGTGTGTGCCATCACACCTGGGTAAGAGATTATATTTTAATTATTATTTTTGTTTAAAGTTTTTGATCATGCAGTGGTACAAGTCTAGCTAATGTTTCAGTAGTTAAGACTTTATAAGCAAAAGATCATCATTATTTTCTCGAAGTTTGACTTTCAAAGGTCTTTGTCATATATTTTATATCTAGAAGGAAAAAAAATTTCCCCAGTGATTGACGACTCCAATTTTATAATGTTAAACAGAAGAACAACTGGGATTCACCTTGCAGCAAGCAGAGATGGAATAGATCTCTTCCAGGTAATTAGGAATATCCATTTAAAAATCTTGCTATCTGGGCTTAGCTATGCTATAAACAGCCATGAACACTGGTTCCAAATTTAAAAGGCAAAAATTTAAGATTCAAATCAAGCTTTGTGAAATCTACCACTAACCAACCCAGAGAGTAAATTAGTCACTAAGTAAATTAATCACTAACAGCATGCTACTTAAAACTACCGGTTGGCATAGATTATGCCTCATAGGAAGACTATCAAGCAGGATTGTTGGCTAATTTTATCTAATATATTAAGAGGCAGAAATAGCCTGTCGCGTGTGTGTGTGTGTGTGTGTGTGTGTGTGTGTGTGTGTGTGTGTTGAAATGTTATTTAGTTGCAATTTCTAATTCAGGGAATTGGTTCTCCTATATTGACTGGTCTAACACCTCTGAGCAGGGACACATGATACATGTAAGTTATGTTCTCTTATTTAAATCCCACAACCTTCCTGTGGAGCAGATTTAAAAAAAAAAAAAAAAAAAAAAAAGATGAGAAAACTGAGGTTGAGAGCATAGAAATGGTGTGCCTAGATTACAAAGCAATCTTTTTTTTTTTTTGCAGTACTGAGGATTGAACTCAGGGGCATTCTATCTGTAAGCTATACCCCCATCCTGTTTTTTTTTTTATTCTTTATTTTGAAACAGGGTCTCACTAAGTTGTGGAGTGCCTCACTAGGTAGCTGAGGCTGGCCGAGAACCCAGATTCAGCCTCCCAAATGCTGGGATTACAAGCATGAGCCACTGCGCCCAGCCAAAGGAGTATTCTAACATATAGATAAATCAGATAACTACCATTGATAAAATGACATTCCTGCAGTTAGAAATCTTATCACCGAATAGAAGGATTCATTTTTTCAATGAACAAAAACATCACAGGAAAACCTTCAGACAACACTGCTGACATTAAAGTGACTATTTCCCTGGAATCCTATAATTAGCCCAAGTCATCAACAGGTACCTTTCAAAATTACTGTAACTGTCCCACTTAGTGGAAAGAGTTAATGATCTCTCTACACAGGCTGGTATAAGTACCTTTCCAAGTCCTTACCCAGAAAAACTGCTGTCTTGTATATATACTAACCCTGGTTTTGTAAAAATTCCAAACACCATGCTTATCCTTCTCCTAAACTACAATTTTCTTTCCTCCCTTTTTTAACAAGTGGGTGGGGTCAGAGAAGAAGGTAATGGAAAAATTCTTTTGCTATCTGTAAAAAAAAAAAAAAAAAAAACCACAAGAAACAAATGCTAATTAAAAGATGACCTTAGTGCCCTTTTAGTTTAAAAATCTACAAATTATCCTGTTTTGTTTTTCCTTCTCTTTCATCACCCAGAAATACCATGTTCTCACAAAGCGAAACTCTGTTCTGTTTGGGCATGTTCAAAGAACAGAGCTGTGGACTTAACACTGGCATGTTTAGGGACCTTTAAATACTGCAAATCAGGAGTGAATAAGATGTCTGAGGTCCCACAGGTACCTGACACAGCCCACCCCCACCACCCCCAGCAATTCTGCAGAAGCTGATCCCCTTTCAGTAGGTTTGTGGAGAAGTCAGTTCAAAGCCTCAGCAAAACCCTTATCTAGGGCTTCCTTAGCCCAGGCATGCAGAAGCTGAAGCAGGAGCCTGGTTTGCACAAGCCAGAACTGGCTTGGGAGAACAGAGAAAAGAAAGGAATGTGGCCATGTGTCTCTTCCCCATCAGATGCATTCCACTCTGGGGCAAGTTAGGGCCTAAATGAGAGCAGATAACACTTAGGAGAACCAGGGTGAAAGAACCTGGAAGGCCCCATCTGCTTTGAGAGAGGGCTGGACTTAATAACACTTGGAATCCAACCTTTTGGTTGTGATCACCTGAAGGCAAACATGCTCTGAAGCATCTCAGCTACATTAGATGGTGCAGAAAAGTGTAGTGCTTTGTGACTGCTTCATTTCAACAAAAAAGGAGAATATTTTACAATATAATATTTGCACCTCTCAAATCACACAAATAAACTTATCAGTTGCAAAGTCTGCGGCTCTCACCGCTCAAGCCCTACTTTGGCAATATGAATTTTTTTGCCTGCAGTTATCTTCAGAGTGAAGAAATGGCAGAGATGAAGGATAAGAGATTTTGTGGCTTCTTTGGTATATAAATCAGATCCCAAAATATGGGGTCAGATGACTTTCCCCAAAGCTCACTTCAACTTCAGGATCATACCTGCACAGACATCCTCCAAAAGCACAGCAGTGAGTCCTAGATTTTTAGTCTTGGAAACCTCAGACTGATAAAGCCTTTTCTTTGTTGTTGTTTTGTTTGGGTTTTGGGGGGAGAAGTTGTTTGTTTTGGTACTAGAGATTGAACCCAGGGGCATTCTACCCCTGAGCTACAGCCCCAGCCTTATTTTACTTTTATTTTGAAACAGGATCCCATTAAATTGCTGGGGCTGGCCTGGAACCAATGATCCTCCTGTCTCAGTCTCTCAAGTACTAGGATCACCACACCCAACCTGATAAAGTCTTAAAACCAAAACCACAAAGACTGTACTTGGGGTTGGATCAGTAAGAGACATACTGCATGTCTGTTTGGTTTGCCTTTTTTTTTTTTTCTTGAAGAGTTTTAAATTTATAACTTTCACCAAGCAGGAGGAAGGGAATGTACCACACCCCTATCAAGCAAGCAAGAAAGGAATTCAGGGTGTGTGTGTGTGTGTGTGTGTGTGTGTGTATGTGTGTCTGTGTTTAATACCATAAAGACCTTTAAACTCCACATATAGCAGAATAACAAGGTATATAATTCTGTTGCTCTTTAAGAGATTACTTAAGTGTACAAAGACAAAAGGGAGAAGATAAAGTTATTGCTCTTTTATTTTCAAGTACTGCAACAGTAAAGTCAATCAAACCGTAAGAAGCACAGATTGGATAGTTTCTATACATGAATTCCGTGAGAGCTGCAGATGGAAATCAATTGACTCTGGAAAATGCAGAAGGAGATAAGCCTTTGGAGCACTGGCATCAAGACCTGAGTCCAAGTTAGGGCTCTGCCTCTCCTCCTGTGAGAAATTCCTTCCCTTTCCTGGGACTCAGCTTCACAAGTTAATACTGACAAGCTCCGCAGCTTCCATTCAGGCCAAACACCACCAGAGTGTACAGGTACAGGGACCCACATAGCTGCATCCACGACACGTAAAAAGCAAGCACACAGCTTTATTAAAATTGTGTACAAAGCAAAAGTCATAGATAGGCTCCAAGTAAAAACATGAGGAATTCCCTGGGAATAAAATGTGCATACGTTAGAAGAACAATTTGGATGTGTGTTCCTTACTAGTTCTCTGAAACAATATTAATATCTACCATTTGGGGAAGGGTCATAATGAGATGTTTGGATAAAACATCAAAATGCATGAATAAGCTGGGCGTGGTGATGCCTGCACACCTGTGATCCCAGTGCTTGGGAGACTGAGACGGGAGGATTGCAGATTCAAGGACAGCCTCAGCAACTTAGTGAGACTGTTTCCAAATTTAAAAAAAAATAGGGCTGGGAATAGCCCAGAGATAAATGGTCCTGGCTTCTACCCTCAGTAACACACACACACACACACACACACACACACACACACACACACACACACACACACACAGCATGAATAAGAGAAAGCAGGATACCCTCCCTGAACTTTCAGGCCCAAAATTGATAATACTTTGGGTCATTCCTGTTCCTTCTGCCTCCATGGGTTCACCAATGGGAAGGAGTTTGATAAAGTGGCGGTGACTCAAGGGAGGGAGAGAACAGATAATAAGCAATGCCAGGGTGTAAGAGCAGAGGGACGGAGAGAGGAACCTAGGAGAGATGGATATTATGGGCTTATGCCAATGGAATTGCCACGAGTACTATGGAAATCACATCTGGTAGGTCTTATTCACAAGACACCTTAACAGGAGCCATATCCTCAGGATGGTAGATTTGGGGATGTTTAATTTCAGCAATCCTCTGTAAGACAGGAGGTCTTCTATCCCCCATCACCATTGAGGGAGGAAGCCTGAGAACTTCTGTGACTTACCTGAGATCATGAAAGTCCACGCCTGACCTACAGAGTCCTAACCAAGTTCCTCCCTGCTACATGATGTCCTCCTGTGACCAGGGGGCTCTCCCTTTGGGAGGAGTCAGCCAGGGTTAAGGCAGTAGTTAACTGACACCCCCCTACCCCCGTAAGAGTTCATGAGTGTGGCCTTATTAATCTAGGGCTTGAAAAACACATTCAACCATTTTCAGATCAGTTACTTTATTTCTAAAGAAAAATCAAATGTAGTAACTTGGCCTTTTCTTTCAATTATTTCTGCTTTCTTGGAAATAGGTGTCTGTGGATAAAGCCCCTAAGCTAACCCAGGGAATTAACCAGAAATTTGAGAAAGCCCTATAACTTGCATGGATCAGAGAAAAAGGAACACCCCTTTGCAAAGGAATATTGAGAATTGATCGGGAAGAGAAGGAGAGAACAGAGAATTATTCTTGAAGGCCCATGATTTAAATGGCCACAGCGGATAGAAATGCTAGCTTAGCTTGGGGGGAGTGGGTAGCATCAGAAATAAGTGTTTGTTTCTTTTGTGGTACTGGGGATTTACTTCTGAGATACACCCCCAGCCTTATTTATTTATTTATTTATTTTTGTTTTGTTTTGTTTTGAAACAGGGTTTCGCTAGGCTGCTAAGAGTCTGGCTAAGTTGCTGAGACTGGTCTCGAACCTGCGATCTTCCTGTCTCCCAAGTGCTAGGATTACAAGTGTGTGAGTCAGCATGCTTGGCAGCAGTAGGTTGTAGACATCCAGGCCCAAGCTGTGTCCATAAATGGTGTCTCATCTGTTCATACCCAGACCTTACTTTTTCTTTCCTGAGCCCATATTTTACTCTCGTCTCCCTTCTACACCCACAGTGCCTCCTCTTTTCTTCAACAGCAGAATCAGGACCTATTGGGAAAGCCAAGGGGCATTCTATGGGTTTGTCATTTCAACACACTTTCCATCACAAAGCTCAGCCACCCCTTGCCTTTGCCATGTGTAGTAATACTTTCTTTTGGAGGATGTTGGCACGGCATGCTCTCAGGCTCAGCCCTCTCTAGCACCGACTGCAAGCACTAGTCAAGACTTACAAGTGCTGGTGTGAGGGCTTAAGCATTAGGAGCTGCGATTGTTTGTTCAGGAAGTAACTAGGTCAATGATCAGCAATCGTGCAGGGATGGGAGTGCCTGGTCTGGGGAAGGGGAGAAGCAGAAAAAGGGGAGACTGAGCTTTCATCTTCTATTTAATCCGAGTAGAATCAGCTTCATCACACTTGCTCCTTTGTTTCCCATAGAAATTGAAGGGACAATGGGAACGGAGTGGCATTAGGCTCAGACACATGGCTTAGGATTCAATCAAGGATCAGGCACTGGAGTCAGCCTTCTTAGCTCGCTGTCTCTGCCTCCTCCCAAGAAAAGTTCCTTAAAGGAGCCTGAGATGGATCTGAAATTCGAGAAAGTCATCATGACTGCTTCTCTGGGTCGTTATGAGCTTTAAGTGAATGAACACATGTGAAATATCTTCTATAGTGACCCAACAAATCCTGAAAAAGAAACAATCATAGGAAGCCAAACATCTTGCTCCTGGCCATTCGATAGCAGCCTGAATGTTACTTCTGCTCCACTCTAAGATTCCATTAGGGATGGAATGGGGCAGTTGTGTGTGGGGGCAGGGGGTGGAGTAAAAGGGTAAGTATGCTCAGTGGGTTTTTTTTTTTTTTTTCTGGTACTGGGGGTTGAACCCAGGGGCACTCTACCTCAGAACTACACCCCCAGCTCTATTTTTTATTCTTTATTTTGAAACAGGGTCTCACTAAGTTGCAGAGGGCCTCACTAAATAGCTGAGGCTGGCCGTGAACCCAGATTCTCTGGTCTCAGCCTCCCAAGTACTGGGATTACGCCTGGCTTGCTCAGTGTTTTTGAATTCTGAAATATATGAGTTCCTCTTTTTTTCTTTAAATTTTATTGGTGCATTGTAATCATACATCTTAAGTTCAAGGTGATAGAGGCATACATATAAGCATACAGTACTCACTGAGCCCTCCCTCAGTTCCCGCCCTATTCTTCTCCCTCCCCTTCTTCCCATGCACAGTGATTGACTTTGATAAGATTGTGTGTGTACATCATGTCCACTGAGGTCTTTCCCTCTTCTCCCATCCCATCTCCCTCAGGTTACCTTCTTTACTCATCTAAGGTTTCTCCTCCTTTGTCTGGAATCCCTCCTATATCCTCTTTTCTCTCTAGCTTCTTTATATTAGGGAGAACATCCAATTTTTCACTTTTTGTGACTAGCTAATCTCACTTAGCATAATGTTCTCCAGTTCCATCCATTTCCCATCAAAGGACATAATTTTGTTCTTCTTTATGATGAATAAAATTCCATTGTGTACATATCCCATAGTTTTGTAATCCATTCATCTGTTGATGGGCATCTCAGCTGGTTCCATAGTTTGGCAATTGTGAACTGTGCAGCTATAAACATAAATACGCATGCATTACTCTGGTAGTTTGGTTTCCATTCTTTTTGGTAGATAACCAAGAGTGTTATAGCTGGTCATATGATGGATTCATTCCTATTCTTTTGAGGCTCTACCATACTGTTTTCCAAAATGGTTACATTAATTTGCAATCCCATCAACAATGTATTAGAGTTCCTACTTCTCTACATCCTTGCCAGCATTTGTTGTTGTTTGTATTTTTAAGGACTGCCATTCTAATTGGGGTTAGGTGAGATCTCAGGGTAGTTTTGATTTGCATCTCTCTGACTGCTAATGGTATAACCATCTCTTTTAGAGTAGTCCTTTATGAAAAGTAAAAGTGAGAAAACATTTCACAGAAACCTTCAGGTTTGAGAATTTCAACGCCCCCAGCTCCTCCTCTCCACTCTAGACCCCATCTGGACACTTTTCTGGGAACTGCCCATATCTTGCATGTGTTTATTTAGGTCACCATCATAAAACCTCAGAGAAGAAATGAAACCTATGTGAAATCGTATGTGATCATTCCATAACCCGATGCTCCATGTCTCCCATTATCTCTCAGAATTTCTATCAAAATTGAGAGTTGCAGCAAGGTGTGGTGGTGCATGCCTGTAATCCCAGTACTTGAGAGGCTGGGCTTGGAGGATGTCAAGTTTGAGGCCAGTCTCAGCAACTTAGCGAGATCCTGTTTCAAAATAAAAAATATAAAAAGGGCTAGGGGTATAGCTAGGAAATAGAATGCCCCTTGGCTCAATTCCCAGTACCAAAGGGGGGGAAAATGAGAGCTGCAAATCTTTCAGTAGAGAAAATCTATCAGCATTTTTTTCCAAAGAACAAAATGTACCAATTTATGATGTTGGCATGGCAGTTCCAGGGAACCTCTGGTTTGGAATGCCTTCATTATTGTTCATGGGTGTCAACATAACACAAAAATTGTCCTTTAGAGAAGAGAGTTTTCAATTTCTAGCAAGTGGCTCAACTACTCCACCCTCACCACCAATCCACACCCTCTGAAGACCTCTGCAGCCTCCCTTCTCTTGCTTTGAAAATGTCCAGGCTTATTATGTAACTACATAAATAACTTAAAACCACTAGCCAGGGAAAATAACATCAAGTGATCTTCCTTACAGTAGCAGAATCTCAAACACTTCATGGTTAATGAAGTTGGCTGCTCAGACAATTGGATGATTCATACAATTACCGGGACTGGTTAGAACTTGTAAGAAATTGGATGGACCGGCATCTGCGAACTCCTCAAAAGGTGTCCTCCCTTGGCCTTGGCATGCTTTAGTCTGTACAGCTGGACTCCATGTATGATCATACTGAGTGTGTTTCCTTTTGATGTTACCCGAGGATTAAAAATTAGAAACTAGTTACCTTTTTAATATTCCTCAGGTCTCTCTACATTCAAACCATTTCTATTCAGACCTACAACCCAAGGTAGAAGGACATGTAGGGAGGGACACCTAATGGTTGATAGTAATGGCAGATTGACTAGAGTCTAGTCCTACCTTTGACCCTAACTGAAATAGTTAATCTTGAGCCATTTTACTAGTTCTGTCTGTTCTTACATGGTAAAATGGGTACAAAAAGACCTATTTGACAAGGCTGTTTGTGGATTAAACAAGTGCTGGTTACGTAGTGCATATTCAATGTATGTTAAACACGATTTATATTATTTTGTCCATACATTTATTTCAAGATGAAATATTGACATAGTGATTGGATGGTATAAGTAGTAGAGCTTTGAATTTTGTATGTCCTCAAATTCCCAACAAATAAGTGAAAATTATCTTGATTTCAGGAAACTTCATAGGACATCTTTTGCTGGTAGCTTGGATTAAGAAGGACTCTTGCGGGCATAGTGGTGCATGCCTGTAATACCAGCAGGCTGAGACAGGAGGATCACAGGTTTGAGACAAAATTCACCAACATAGGGAGACTCTCAGCACCTAATAAGACCCTGTTTCAAAACAAAAAATAAATAAAAGTCTGGGGGTGTAGCTCAGAGGTGGAGTGCCCCTAAGTTAGTTTACTCATGCTCAATGTCCCTTCTTTAGTAATTCCGAGTCAGCATGCAGTTCTATCCTGAGCACAGAGTAGGCCCTAATAAATACTCTGAAAATAGGCAAGTGGTACATATGAGCTTTAAGCAAAGGACCTTCAAACAAACTCAACAAACTCTAAGTCTCTGTGGATATACCTTTATGAGGAAGATAAGGTAAGATAAGACTCTTTTCTCAGTCTATATGTTTTTTTTTTTTTTTTTTTCCAATCCAAAGGCCAAATTATTATAAAATGTCAACTAGGTAGGGAAGGCTGTAGGTTTAGACCTGGGTTTCAGGCAGGGGACTTATCCTCACAAAGCTACACACAGTATTATTTATTATCTCAAATAAATGTTTCTCACTTTTACATGCAATAGAAGGTTGGGGGGGTACTAAAGAGCTTCAAGATCCTAAGCACAAAATGATTTCATTACAATAGTCAAGCAGATACTTTAGCTTTTTAAAAGTCAAATGCTACTATTTCAATTACTAAAAAAAAAAAAAATCACTCTAAAGGATGAATTTTTGAGCTTGCACTATACTCTTATAAACCAAATAGTTAAAAAAAATAGAAAAAAATTGGCATGGTTTAATCAGATAAGAAATTTGTAAGAAAAAAGCAGAATTAAACATAAAAGAAATGTGGACTAACATCAACCAAAATCCAAATAATTATTGTTTTTCAAGATTCTCAACAGATACCCACATGAGACTGTAACTATTACATCATTGATATATATTAAAATACATTACATGCAATGAGCTTAAAATCAGACATGTTGGGGAGCAAATACTTCTGTGCTCTGCCTTAGCTGTAATTTTAATTTCTTAAATTCTGCAACTTTCGAAAACACAAGAGCTGCAGAAACAAAAGCTTATATGAACGGACCAAAATGAAGACCATCAATAGTTTCTATTTAAGCAATAATGGTACAATAGTATGTGCTGTATCACTAAAAGGGGAAGATAAATTCACCTGCCATTTGAGAAAACTGATTTTACACATATGTGTATGTCTTATATGCATTATCTGCATCAGAAAAAATTTTTAAAAAGGGCCACTCATATAAGTGAGCTTTTGAAAGAAACAATGATCTTTCCTAAAGAAATAATACCTGGGGATCGGCTAATACTAATTTGGAGTTGAAGTTTGGAGGATCCCTATTTATGGGTTAGGGTTATAGCAATGCAACCATTTTCCATTCATCCAGTCCTGATCTTCACACTCTTAACAGTTTTAGAACAGGTGGGAACAGTGACCTGCCTTCTCAACCATTATATCCCCCAGACACGACTAATTTGAAGCTGAGCAAATTGTACAGAATGGGCCAGGGATTCAAGTTCATGATTCTTCCTAGGCTGCACTCTTATTTCAGGGCACATGGTCTCTTTCCCCTCCCCCTTCCACACCCCTGCAGCTGCCTCTGCAGGAACTAAATTCACTAAACATGAAAGCAAAGGAAAATCATTTTTTAAAAAAAAAAATTTCTGTGGGCTTATTTTTAAGGAGGATAAAGATTAAGCTGTATCTTTAGAAGTGTGTTATTTTTCACTCAGGGGTTCTTAAAAATTTTAAATGAATCATAAACACGAAAGGAACTAGCCACTTAAGAAGCCTTCTGAATGCATAAGGAAACAATCAGATGCCTTATAGTGGCTCAAAGTTTTTACAAAAGCATAATGTAGCTCTCTGAATTTATAAATAATTCCAAGTGTTGTTATATAAGATAGTGGTTTTAGAGCCTTTTTACACACACACACACAAAAAAAAAAATCACGCTAAAAGTTTAGCAGTATATAGACAATGGGTAAGGAAAACAAATACACAAAGCAAACAAAATATAAACATACAAACTTGATAAGAAAGTCACTGGAGTAAGGGAGTATTTAAGTTAGGTAGACCAAAACTCATTCCCTCCCATTGGGTTTTATGGCTAATGTTTTCCCCATCAATTCTAGAAGGCTGTACCGAACATCAGCCCAAATTCCATAGAAAACTCTCTGAATTGACACAGCACAGTAGTGCATGCCTGTGATCCCAGCACTTGGAAGGCTGAGTTCTCAGGTTTGAGGCCAATCTTAGCAGCTGCTACAAAATAAAAAATTTAAAAGGGCTGGGGTATAGTTAAGAGGTAGAATGCCCCTAGGTTCAACATCAGTAACCCCCCCCCCCAAAAATAGAACTGAAAGAGACACTGAACTCATTTATCTATAATGAGGAGACAAGTCTATTGACACCTGGACACTCTGGGGCTCATGGTTTGTCACTGCTGTTTGGGAGTGATGATTGTTTATTTTTACATTGCATACATGAGTAGGATGCTTGCACCCTTCCAATCAGGAGCTCCGCTATTTACATCCTCTCTTCCTGAGTTGCCACACATGCAGTGGCTAGTTTAAAGTGAACATTTCTTTTCCTCATTTGTTCTACTACAGATGTCTAAGAAAGAACAGAACATCTGACCTCTTAAGTAGAGGTGGCATTGAGCAGTGGGGTTCTGTTCTCCCTAAGGAGAGCAGGAAGTGTTCTCTGAACTTTACCTTGACTTTTCAGCCTACAAACTGTTCAACAAACTGATTCCACTTGTCTACTTTGCTGAAATTCTGTTCTTTGCTCAGTTTTGTCTGTTTTCCAGTTTAAGGAAATCAGGCGGGAAAATATATCACTTACCTTTTGTTAATACGCATTTCCCATCTTTGTGTATTATAGCATTCCCAAGATCCTAGATTTGTTTAAAAGCAAAAAAAAATTACTGTCCAACTGCAAAAGGTTAAGGCTAAGACACTTCAATGTGGGCAGGATCTAATCTATTCTGTTTGGGGAACATAACTGGGGGGCCAGCCTTTGCAACTAAGGGAGGAGGAAAGCTAAACAGTAATCTGAAGGAATAATTTCCCCAAAGAACTGATACACATTTCAAAGAAAAGCAATATGTTAACTGAGAGGAATCTAGATAGCTTTTGTTAGGACCTGTCTTTGACTTTTTTTTTTTTTTTTTTTGGTGTTTCTGGGGATTGAAATAAGGGGTATTCTACCTCTGAATTACACTTCCAGCCCTTTGTTTTTTGTTTTGTTTTCAAACAGGGTCTCATTAGGTTGCTCAGAATCTCACTATGTTGCTGAGGCTGCCTTTGAACCTGTGATCCTCTTGTCTCTTCCTCCCAAGTACTGGGATTACAGGCATGTACCACCATACCCAGCTTGTCATCAACTTTTTGATATTGTCCAGTATGGTCACTAGCCAAGTTCTATGGGAAAAACAACCCTTGGCATTGCTTACTCCAGATAAACCTTGCTTTGAACAAACAACTATTCTGACCCAATGTCCAACAGCCACTCACAAGAACCCACTGACCTCCTCCACAGTAGGAAGATTCTAGGAATCATACTAGTTCCAGAAGTGCCCCTAGGAAACCTACAACATGGATAAAGAGCTCTCCAAGCCCAGGAGATCAGCTTTAGAAAAAGAAACACACACCAACAAACACCAGGAAACTATGTGTAATGGTTCGCTGCTTGTGCAAAAACCTCAAAGAGGATGAAGGTCAGACAGGGATAATAGGCCAATTTAATTCTGAAAGCACAAGGTGCAAGAAATTTTAATTATGGTCTGCCACTGAAATCACACAAGATCCAATGGCATCTAACTGCAACTGCTCATCAAGGGAGACAAGAGGTGTAATTGTAACCGCTGCATAATCACTGTGAGGGCACAGAGAAGGCTGCCTCCAGCTCCCAGCAGAGAAGGTATTAAGAGCCTTGAAAAATCCAATACAAGGAAACATGGAGATTGTACACAGCCAAACAGGAGCTGGGAACACAAAAGCCATACCGGGTGTGTGTGTGTGTGTGTGTGTGTGTGTGTGTGTGTCTGTGTGTGTGTGTGTCTGTGTGTCTGTGTTGAGGGTGAGGGTTCCAAAAACAAAAACAGAACAGAAAAAAAAAAAAACCCTGAAGCTGCTTGCCCCACACTGAGAATTGGAAAACTCTGAGCCCTTTCAGCCTTGTGGATACACAGAAAGGCACATCTTCTCCAGGAACTCCTAGAAGCTTCACCCACTCTCCTTTGTTTAAAACAATTAGCTCGGATGTTACAGTGATTTACAGTACCAGGCTCCCTGCAATTCCTTCCCATCAAACCCAGTCTGGACATAACAGGCCACGCACACGACTGGAGGTGTGGAAGCCAGGGCTGCTCTGGCTACGGCGGCGCCGCCCGCGCCCGGGGGCCGTTCCTCCGCAGCCCGTGCCGCGCGGGCTCCAGCCAAGCGACGCGCACAGAAAACCCCTCCGTGGACTCTCTCCACTCTGCAAAGTTGCACAAAGCCTCCAAGTACGGGAGCCGAACCTCCCAGCCGCGCCTGCTGCAAAGTTGGCGCTGAAGTTCGTGCCGGGACGTTCCAAATCTTGAGGGGGAAGGGGACGCGAGTGTGCGGAGAGGAGGGAGGAGGGATGGAGATGGAGAGGAGAGCGTTTTTCCGAGTGGACAGCGCGCGAGACTGTCTTCACCCGGAAGCCCATTTGGCTCTGAGAGGTCTGGGAGGTGCACACTACGGGAGGTCTCCCGAGGCGGGCGCCGTCGCCTGGGATTTGGGAGCTGTCACCTGCGGGGACCTAGGCGCCGGGGGAGGACCCCTGGCTCCAGACTCACCGGCTCTTGGGACTATAAGAAGTGGGGGAGGGGAGATTCCCTAGGGGACAGGAGGCCCAAAGCAACACTTTCCCCCTCTAACCTCCAACTTCCCGCAGGGCAGGTCGAGGACGCTCTCCCAATCCACCCGGCCCCATCCCACCTCCCAGCCCGCAGCCCCCACTGGTCCGCGGTGGAAGGTAAAGTGGGGGAGCGGCGAGGCAGCCGAGGGACCCAAGAGGGAAGCCTTCACCCCTCGTCGAGACAACCAAATGCATTTCCACACGCAAACACCGCTGGCTTTTAAGAGAGCTCCGGGTTTGCGCCGGGCGCAGTTTCCCGACTCTTCTGTTGTTCCTAATAAAGTCGATTACATTGGCCTCCCGGAGCTGATTGGAAGGGAAGGCAGAGGAAAAGGGGTGGTGGGGGGGAACGCGGGAAAAAGCGGGGCGGAGAGGGGGGGGCGGCTGAGCCATCAACTTTGTAACCCAGCGCTTCCTCGGGCGATCCGTCGCCATGCTTAAGAGTCCCACCCCCGCACCCCCTCCTGCCTTTCAAGTGGATACTGAAACTAGGCCAAAACTTTTTCCCCTCCTTTTCTCTAGCCACTAGACTGGATTGTGCCCCACGGAGCCCCATGGAGCTCTGCTTTCTTAAGCACAATAGCAGGACTAATTAGATCATAGAAGCAAGGCAGTGATACTGTAACAAGTAGCCCAAGAGGCAAAGAGGGAAGGGGCCCGAAAAGACAGAAAGGGGGAAAAGTTTGCGGCTCTCGCACTTACCAATCAGTCCTCCCACCAGAAAGGCGATGATTTGGAACACGAGCAGAATCCCACCAACAATGCAAAGCTTCTTGGTGCTCATGTTTTCTATAATTGCCCCAGCCATTTTTGCACGCCCCCCCTTTTTTTTTCTTTTCTCCTTGAAATAAATGTTTTAGGGTGTGCTTTTTGCTCCCTCCCTTCTCACGCTCCCTCCTCCCTCGCCTCCTTTCAGGGCGCTGCAAAACTTCAGGGGTGCGGGAGCGCAGCAAGGATGGGACCCGGACCGAAGGCGCCCGCGCGGATTCCCCCGGCGCAGCCGGCTCGGGCTCCCCAGTGCCCGGAGCTGTGATTGTGGCCGCTCCGCCGCCTGTGGACGCTTAAAGGAGCAGGGAAGCGGATCACATGACGCCGCCTCCCTCCCTTTCTTCCTCCCTCCCTCTCGCGCTTCCTCCCTCCCTCTAACCTCTCTCTCTTCCTCTACCCCTTGCCCGCCAGTTCGGGGATCCGAGCTCCGGCCAGCGCTGGCGTCCAGCTCTCGGTTCTGGCCGGCAGCCTGTCCCGCCAAGGACTGGTAGCGTCTGGGGGTATATTGTTGTTGTTTTGTTGTTAAATGGGTTTCCCCCATCCGCCGCTCACTCGTTTCCTTTTCTGGTTCCCGAAGTGCGGGGTTGAAATCACCCCTGAACCGCTTTGCAGACCTTTAACGAGTGCGTGGCCTTTAGGAAATGGTCCCTACCCCCACCCTCAATTGCTAGAACTCTCGAGAAAACAGGAGGATTTTTTTTTTTTCCCCAAGGAAACCAATAGATGCTAAGTCAGAGTACCAAGATGCAGAATAAAGTCTCAGCTTGGCTTCCTTCTGCCTGGTCTCGGCCTCGGTTATGGAATGCACACCCAGCTAAATCCCTCCTGGCCCCTTGAGGAACCTCTGCCCCAGCCAAATCGGACCACTGTTCATTACTCCACCCCTGAGCGTCCACAGCCTTGGCTCAGACTATTGCCTTAAAGAAAACATGTTCTACTCCACCACAGCCTTCAACTCGGTTCAAAAGCCAACTCCTCTATTAAAAAAAAAAATAAAAATAAAAATAAACCTTTTTAATTTTCCACACCACCTCCAAGTAGGATGGCTGGGAAAGTAGCCCCTACAATCCTGTGTTTACATTTTCACCTCCTATTATAAGGACTTGTGTGTAAACATTTGTCTCCACCATTGAGCAGTAAATTCCTGGGGGATGTGGAGGGTGTTTTATTCATCTGTGCACCCCCCATCGTGCCTAACAAAATTCTAGCCCTAGTAGGTCATCCATAAACTTTTGTGGATTGAATAAATAAGTGAATGTGAAAGCAAGCTTAAAGCTTGTCAGTGTGTGTGTGTGTGTGTGTGTGTGTGTGTGTGTGTGTTACTGGGATTGAACCCAGGGGCATTCTACCTCTGATCTACACCCTAGCTGTATTTATTTATTTATTTATTGAAACAGTGTCTTGATAGGTTGTTAAGAGTCTCCCTACATTGCTGAAGCTGTCCTCCAGCCTGTGATCCTCCTGTCTCAGCCTCCCAAGTACTAAGATTACAGGAGTATACCAAGCCTGGCAAGCCTTTCGAAATTTAAAAGCCTAAAGGACCTTAGTTGGCTTTAAGTTAGTACACATACTAAGTTGCAGTGTTAACCAGGTATTATGGCACATGCCTGTAACCTCAGTACTAGGAAGGCTGAGACCAGAGGACTGCAGGTTCGAGGACAGCCTCAGCAACGTAGCAAGACTCTCAGCACCTGTTTCAGAACAAAAATAAAAAGGTCTGGGGGTATATCTTGGAGATAGAATGCCGCTCGTTCAATTCCCGGTACCAAATAAATAAATAAAACCTAAATTGCAGTGTTTGTTGTCTTCTTGCAAAGATATATTGATATTTATTCATAACTTGCAGGGGTAGGGGTGAGATGGTCTATGGAAATTTCCTGCTCAAGCCTAAGTTCCTGGGCCTGTGCACTTGGCTAATACAACTCATATTATACAACAGTCCTGTGGATTGATAAAAACTAAACACACACACACACACACACACACACACACACACACACACACACACAAATTCCACAGCTACAGGTGCAACTGATTTCTTACCCATACCATGCAAATTGCACTTAATGGATGTGTTCCTTTCTACCTTCAACTAGACTACGAATTCCTTAAGACAAGTAACAAATCGTGTGTATATAAAACTTCATCTCCCTGACTTTAGCTGTTCTTAGCAGTTCTGGGCTATAGTTGCTACATGTTCATACTTTCATTCAACCTTTTATCCAACAGTCACTTACTAAACCCTGAATATGTCCCAGGCTTTCTTTCCTAAGCACTCCAGGATACCAAAATAACAAGACACTTGCCTTTGTCCTGAAGAAGCCTAGTCTAGTTGTTGTCCACTGAACAGTGATTAATTACCTGTACTTTGGACAACACCAGGTATGTTCCAAAGGAAAGAAGCAGAGCAGGGTGAAGTGGTGCATCCCTGTAATCTCAGTACTTGGGAGGCTGAGACAGAAGGATTGCAGGTTTAAGGCCAGCCTCAGCAACTTAGTGAGACTTTGTTTCAAAATAAAAAATAAAAAGGGTGAGGTAGCTCAGAAGTAGACCATCTCTGAGTTTAATCAAAGAGGAAGAAGAAGAGGAGGAGTCCTCAACAGTCTTGTTTATAAGTATTCAGCTGCTCCCTAAACAGAGATAGACTATTGCAGCTCATTTGCCATCCCTACATTTTCAAAGGTTTAGATCTTTGTTTTTGTTGTGGCAGTGGTTTTAGTTTGTTTTGTTGACAGATTTGGGTTCTAGAGCACCATAAAAGAGAAATACCCAGGCAGGGTGGCACATACCTATAATCCAGTATTTAGGGGTTTAAAACAGGAGGATTGCAGGTTCAAGGTTAGCCTTGGGAACTTAGCAAGACTCTTAGCAACTTAGCAAGACCCTGTTCCAAAAATAAAAAAGTAAAATCAGGCTGGGGTTCTATCTTAGAGGTAGAATGCCCCTGGGTTCTGTCCCCAGTAACAAAACAAACAAAACAAAAGACAGAAAGAGAGAGACAGAGAGAGAGAGAGAGAGACAGAGAGAGACAGAGAGAGACAGAGAGAGAAAGAAATGTGCCCTTCTTACTGCTGGGACTGGTTAACTTCACATTCTGTAGTTTTGTGTTCTTAGCAAGCTGCTGATTTCCACACATTTTAATAATGATATAATGATGACGCCCTCTGGGTTAGAACTTCTATTTTAAAATGCCAGTGGATTAGAAAATAAAGTTGAGGGTATCTACCCAAAAGAATGGAAACCAAACTATCAAGCCAATGCATGTGTATCTATGTTTATAGCCACACAATTCACAATTGTCAAACTATGGAACCAGCCAAGATGTCCTCAACAGATGAATGGATTGCAAAACTCTGGGATATGTACACAATGGAATTTTACTCAGCCATAAAGAAGAACAAAATCATGTCATTTGCAGGAAAATGGATAGAACTGGAAAACCTTATGTTAAGTGAGATTAGTCAGTCACAAAAAGTAAAAAATCGTACGCTCTCTCTAATATGCAGAAGCTGGGGAGAAAGTGGGTCATAAGAAGGACTCTAGATTAAGAAGGAGAAACCTTAGATGAGCAAAGAAGATGATTTAAATGAAGGTGGGGGGGAGCACCTCAATGAACATGAGGTACTTTCACAAACATATCAGAGTCAGTCACTAAACTGAACTTAAGAAGGAGGGAAAGGAAGGGAGTGGGGCAGGAATTGGGGAAGGGTTAAATGAGAGATATGTGCATGTATGTCTCTACCAGCTTGTACCTAACAAAGATGTATGATTATAATGCACCAATAAAAATTAAAAAAAAAGAAAGTTGAAGAACTAGACACACAGCTCAGTATTAAAGTATTGTAATACTTAGCATTCAAGGCCCTGAGTTTGATTCCTAAGCCCCTCCCCCCCCCCAAAAAAAGGTAAGGTTGATAGCATTCAATATCAAGATTTAGTTTCCATTTTATACTACATTTCACTATTGAGAGACAGCATCTCACACACTTGAAACATGAATTGGATCCACAGGAAATGTTGAATTTATTTAAGATTAGTCAGCTTCGCAACTCATTTTTCTATCAACTACTACAATACATCTCTGCTCTCAAATCTACCTCTGCAGAGTAATTGGCCTAACCTCTTAGGTTCCAGTTTTCTTATCTGGAAATAGGAGGCTTGGAATAAAATGTTTTTTTCCCCAACAAGGTGATCCCCTAATTTACAAGGGCACTTACTATGTCAGTATTTTATTAAACAAAGATATTTCTAATTGTTTATCAGTGCTCCTAACTTGCCTAAGATCATGAATATTGTCAAACTGCATGGGGAGGAGACATGTCATATTATTCATCATATTGGGGCTCAAAAAACAATATCCCCAAATATGGTGCATTGGCAGACTGAATACTTTGAAGTAAAGGACATTGGAAGGTCTGAGAAGCAGCCTCTGAACCAAATTCTGTCTGCCTTCTCCTACCCTCCTGTCTTTCTTCCTTCATTCTTCCCTAAAGCAAGGAAATAGAACATAAAATTCTGCTTTCCTGAGAGGTCATAGAAACCAGAATCCTATTCCCCCAAAGACAACCACAAAGCCTAAAAATGTTGCTCTAAACTTCTCACACCTTTCTGTGTAACCACTTGCCATAAAAACATTAAGGCTCTCATTCTACGCCTGGCATGGTAGTACACATCTGTAATTTGAGTACTTAGGAGGCTGAGACAGAAGGATTGCAGGTTCAAAGACAACCTCAGCCACATAACAAGACTCAGCAAACTAGCAAGACCCTGTTTCAAAACAAAACAAAAAAATCAGTCTGGAGGTGTAGCTCAAAAGTAGAATGCCCCTGGATCAATCCCCAGTAATACACACACAAACACACACACACACACACACACACACACACACACACACCCCACACATCCTGGATATGGGGCAGGACCCTTCTGGAATAAGAATCTGTGTGTGTGTGTGTGTGTGTGTGTGTGTGTGTGTGTGTGTGCATGCTACAACAAGGGACCAAAAAGAATTCGAACAGATAGGTCTTGCTGGGTTTCTCCAGTCTGTTTTAATTAGCTCAGTCCCTTTTCCTCCAATCACATTTCTACTTGGCTGTCCTTGCTTCATAGACCCTAAGTGTAAAATCAGAGAGCTTCCCCTATATCTTTGGTCTTCAATCTGCAAGCCTCTGTGTCATTACCAGGTTGATTAAATGAATGTGGTATGCTTTTCTCTTGTTAGCCTATCTTATGTTATAGGGTTGTGCCCCTTTATAATAGGGAAAGAAAGGTACCCCTACAATTATCATGGGATGCTTTAAAAAATTACAATTCCTGTTCTGTGTTTGTAAATATTAAAAGGAACTGTTGGATTTTCACTTCCCAAGGTGACAACACAGATGGGTAGAAAAGAGCATGAATATTTGAGTCAGATAGATCTGGGTAGAGCCCAGACTCCTGACCCTGGCATTACTTGATTGCAGCCCACATTATTGCAGTCACTTACCCACTCTTACACTCAGTGTTCTCATCTATAAAATGGAGGTAATAACAGTACCTTGCAAGAAATAAATGCTGATCTCTTTGCTATTATATATAGGAAATGTTAGGGAAATCAATGACCTTGCATTAGGAAGTAGTTAAAACTGATCACTGGCAGCCAGTCTTGGTGGAGCATACCTATAGTTCCAGTACTTGGGAGGCTGAGACAGGAGAATTGAAGGTTCAAGACCAATCTCAGCAATTTGGCAAGACTCTTAGTAACCTAGTGAGACCATTTCAAAACAACAACAACAAAAAATGAAATAGGGCTGGATGTATAGCTGGGAGATAGAAGGCCTCTGGGTTTAACCTACAGTACCACAAAAACAAAGAACTGATCAGTGACTGGATCTTTCCCAGCTCTAAAATTTTATCATGTTATGAATGTGCTGAAGCATATTTTTGGTGAAGTCTGGGGATTAGCTCTATTTGACAAGGGTGCTAGTAAGGACAGCATCTAGTATTCAAATCTTAACAACATTTAATGAATTTTGGCATAGAAAATTCTATTCTAAAAAACCATTTCTTTTTTTTTTTTTTTTTTTTTTTTGTGGTAACTAGGGATTGAACTCAGGGCCATTCTACCTCTGAGCTATACCCCCAGCCCTATTTTTTTATTCTTTATTTTGAAACCGAGTCTCACTAAGTTGCGGAGTGCCTCACTAGGTAGCTGAGGCTGGCCACGAACCCGGATCCTCCGGTCTCAGCCTCCCGAATGCTGGGATTACAAGCGTGTGCCACCACACCCGGCTCTAAAAAAACCATTTCTAACTTCCAAGGACATAATTGTTGTAGGTCATCAGACAGAGTATCCCAGGAAATGGAATAATCCAAGGGTACAATCCAACTTTGATAACAGAATCTGACCATTCCAATTCATTTCACTAGACTTTATTTTTTCTTTTTCCTTTCTTTTTTGTATATTCAGGGCCAGTCCACCTCTGGCCTATATTCCAGCCCTTTAAAAAATTGTTTTTAAATTATAAAAGTGTCTTGCTAAGTTGCTGAGGCTGGCCTCCAAACTGTGATGTTCCTGTCTCAGCTTCTAAATACTGGAATTATAGGCCTGATCCACTGTGCTTGGCTTCACTAGATTTAAATTTTAATATCCTGGTTTATTTATCAGTTTATTAAAAGTGTTTGGCATATGGAAGTCATAAGGATGTGCAGTGCATGTTTGCTGAATGATGAACGAATGAATAAATAAATGACAATCTAACTGAAGGTAGTTACAATTCTACCCTGCACTTCTAATTCCCATATAGACACACTGACTATATTCTCACTAAGCACCTAAGCACCATGCTCTATTTTGCACATACATCTATATGCATGGTGCATTGTCACCCCAACCGGAGAGTGTGGCCAGGCCTTTGTTTCCTGCACAGCACCTTGCCCAGAGAGGACTCGTCCTTGGAGTGAAGAAGGCCTCCTCTGGGAGCCAAGAGCAGCATGTTGTTATTGTCCTTGCAGTAAATGTAATGCAGAGATCTAAAAGAACTGAACACACCTCCTTAAGCACCTAATTTGCTTCCCAGAGGGACCTAACAAGAGCAATAATCCCACTCTGAGGCTTCTCATTCTCTTAAATAGCTTTTATCCATAAATAGCGTCCCTGTGGCTCCTAGTTCTTGGTATTTTCTCATCGTGCTTGTGAATATGCACAGGCACCGTGCATTCACACTCTATTATTCAGTGTCACTTTTCACAATATATATTTATGTGTGTGTGTATTCATTGTCATTTTTCACTATATATATATTTGTGTGTGTGTGTGTGTGTGTGTGTGTTTCATTCATGGCTTCTCTCCAAATGATTTTTTTCTCCCAAACAACCACCCCTCTTTTCCTTCTCTATGGGCCCCATAGTCTTATTTTGTGTGGAAATGCAAAACCATTCCTGTCATCTCCCTTTACATATTAATCGTAGATAGGAACTATTCAAATCCCAGGACCAAGAAGATCCATACTTTAACCTGGTCTTCAGATGAAATGCTTTAATATCTACCCCATGGCCCCCTCTTTTTTTAGACACCATTTCCCCAACTTGCAGACATCCATTTTGCCTTTTCTTTTACATCCCACATACACTGCAGGCATTAGGCTTATTCAATGTCAGCTATATGTGTTGCTGGTTGTATAAATAAACTCAGGGAAATTGCTTATCTTTGAGTCTTACTTTTCATACTTCTTAAAAAATAACAATAACACTGAACTCATAGACTATGATGAGCATTAAACAAAACAGTGCAAATTGTGCCTAGAACAGGGCCTGATGCAGAATGAGCACTCAACAAACACTGCAAATATTATAAGGGAGGAGGTTTCTGTTCCCAGAGAGCAAAGCAAAACAAACCATAAAACCCCTAATTACAGTCTCTCTTATGAAATTGCCTCTTTGAACCCAAGCAACCTGGAAGGGCAGGTAAGAACATTTATAGGTTTCCAGAAGCCTCTAGTGGGAGGGAGCAGACAGCTTGAAATAGCCAACCCCCTGCTCTTTCTCAGGCTTAAAAGACACTGCGACAGAGAACTGGGGTGTCTCCAATGGTTAACCTTTCAGATCCTGTGTGCTGGGTTCCTGGAGCAGAGATGGAGGAAAGGGCTTCTTCTTTTCGATAGTATAAGCCAAACAGGGCCTGAGCTGATTTCCATGGGTCCTCAAGACTGTTCTCCCTCTCGGTGTCCCCTGCACCTCATCATGCTTACAAGCTCCTCTCAGTTTGCTCCTCCCCATGCAAAGTGACAGCAAGAAGAGACATGCCTGCCCTGGAGGGTGGTCCTGTGATATGTCATCAATATCCTGCACCAGGGCACAGAATTGGCACATGGATGTTGTTGAATAAATAAATGATACATGAAGAAGTTCTAGTCTCTGATTGTCAAAGGGCTTGACCAGGTCATCCCACAGATGGACTTAACCTCACCCAAACCTAGGTAAGGTGAAAAGAGGCCCTGACTCAAACCAAAACCCAATCGTTGCCCCATTGATTTCACTGCAGATTAGCCTAGAGTTGCTAAGTAGTTCAGCATGAAAGATGATGTCCCATAAAAACAGCTTAGAGTACCAGGCACAGTGGTGCACCTGCCTGTTGTCCTGACACTTGGGAGGCTGACTGGGGAAGATCACTTGAGTCCAGATGTTCCAGATCAGCCTGGGCAACATTGTGAGATCCTGTCTCAACGAAAAAACAAAACAAAACAATAACAATAACAACAACAACAAAAAAACATGCACACATGTGACAGAAAATCAGCTTTAAGTGTCTCTGTATAAGATCATCATCCCATTAAAACAGCTTTGGTTGTCTATATGTAAGGTAAAAAGCAAAGATTGTATGAGAATAAAATGTATGAAAGCCAAGGACCTCTCATGCTTTTACTTTGCATTAGATAAAAGAAACTGGGATGGAGCCGGGCGTGGTGGTGCACACTTGTAATCCCAGCATTGGGAGGCTGAGACCGGAGGATCCAGGTTCGCGGCCAGCCTCAGCTACCTAGTGAGGCACTCCGCGACTTAGTGAGACCCTGTTTCAAAATAAAGAATAAAAAAAATAGGGCTGGGGGTATAGCTCAGATGTAGAATACCCCTGAGTTCAATCCCCAGTACCAAAAAAAAAAAAAAAAAAAAAAAGAAAGAAAGAAACTGGGATGGCTGGGAGTGAATAAGAGAGAGCAAGTAATTCCCCAGATATCAGATACAGTGGAGGCTAGTAGCCCATATCAGTAATGCCAAAATTGTAATAATAACAGCAATAAGAACCTATGTTAATTTATTCCTAGGTACCAAGTACTCTGCTAAATGCTTCACATATGCTATTACCATTAATCCATACAGCAATCCTATGAGGTGGGTACTATTTTCAACATTCTAAAAAATGGAAGCTAGCTATGGTGGTGCATGACTCTAATCCCAGTGCTTGGGAGGCTGAAACAGAAGAATCACAGGTTTCAGGACGGCCTCAGCAATGTACCAATAGAAAGGGAAAGTTATCTTAGGAAAGCTAAGCAGGAAACACACAGGAATATTCCCTTGTCCAAACTGCAAGTAAACTAGGGAATTGAGATTCTAAAGTAGATATAACACACCATTCATTTGTCCAATCACCAAATATGATATTTATTAAGCCAGGAACCAGTGTAGATGCTGGGGAAGATCATGAGCCCAGGTAAGGCTCCTGAGGAGCCTACCTTAGAAAGCCTGCATCAGAGCCTTAGTGCTCATCTCTCTAAAGTCAGCTATGCCCTGGAATCCACGCGAAGGAAAGACCCAAGGAAGAACCCTACAGGGCTACATACATGAGCAGAAATCAAGTCTTCAGCCTTCCCAGGCGCTCACTCCTGCTCTTCCTAGGAGCTCTCAGAAAGTCACTCAGAAGCCCCAGGCATTGTTTTAGTGTCCTTAGGCTTTTCTTTTGTTCATAAGCTCAACTCTCTTCTCTTCCTCCATACCTGACTCACTCAGAGCAAACTCCCTCCCATGAAGTCTTAAATCTCTGCAATCTTTCTTTGCTGGTAGCATTGGCTGCTAAGGGCTGTTCTAAGTTGAAGATCAATTTTCAAGTCAAATAACTCAGGAGTGTAATTGTTAAACATGATTCCAGAGTGTGTTGAAGATACTCTTGAAAAATACAGGTTAGCAAAAGACATGCAGTGCATAAAATTAATTTTGGCTTAGATAATCTGAAAATTGGTTCTTAAAATGTTTTTGTTTGATGTTTATTTTGTTGTCATGAGATTAATCCCCAATAAAGACTCTCTCTCTGAAGCTGGGCATGCTGGTGCATGCCTGTAATCCCAGTACTTGGGAGGTTGAGACGGGAGGATTACAGGTTCAAGTCCACCATCTTCAGCAATTTAGCAAGACCCTCAGCAACTTAGAGAAATCCCGTTTCAAAATAAAAAATAAAATAAGATTGTTATGGAGATTAAATGCGTTAATTTATATAAAGTATTCAAAGTGGCATCTGAAACACA